>JABUQX010138037.1:0-35291 GCA_015478945.1 Trachelipus rathkii | reverse complement strand
TAAATTATAGTATTATTATATTAGATTTTTTTTATTAAATCTCCATCAAACTACCTAATAGGTAAAGACAAGTTAGAATTTTAGAACGATTAGATGATGAAGAATTTTTTTTTTTTTTACTAAAAGATAATACCCCAGGGGAAAACGCAGATGCAAAGGTCGGGGTCTCTCGGCCTTCCTGCCTCAGTCGGTAGTCGGTAGGACTATTTCCCCCTCCGGAGAGGGTCTCCGGACCCCGCTCTTTTGTATTTAGGTGTCGCGGAGTTTCTACCGCCCCTACCTACCAGTTATTGGGAAAGTCCCCCATTCCAGTCACCTACCATGTCGGCTCGGAGCCCCTCTAAAAAAATTATATACGCTGGTTCCATATGACTTTATTAGTTTTCTTCTAACTATCGTAGTTATGATATTATATAATTATATATTATTAATATATATATATATATTATATATATAATATATATATACTACTTATTTATAAATATATATATATAATCTGATTTTCCATTACACTAATTTCTACTACGCCTCGATTCGCATATCTATGTGATCAGTTATTCTTGTAACCTATACTTAGTTTTCGATTGATAATCATGCCAGGAAACCTCTCTTAGTTTGGCTATATATAGATATCATATATATATATATAATATATATATATTATATATATACTGATGACTATATCTATATATATATATATATATAATATATATATTATAAGTTAATATATATATATCATATATTATAATATATACTATAATATATTTCCACTCGTCGGCGGCTCGACCCCTATAATTTTTATTGTTTGTCTAATATGTTATTTAGTTGTTTTTCGAATGCTAGTTTTCTATATTATGATATATATTATGATATAATACTATATATATATTATATACTATAGTATAGTATAGTTAGTAGTATATATATATATATTATATCTACTATAATAAATGCCCAATTTTTTTTTTCTATTCCATTACTACAATTGAAATTCCGCTCCTCGCACTTCTAACAATGGCACTGGACCTCTCTTCCTATCTTAGTTTTATGAGACTTATAGCGGGAACTCATTTGATTTCTAGTATAAGCTTATATATATAATATATATATATATAATTATCATATTATTATATATTATATCATATAAATATCTATATATATATAGGATTATTATGTATATAGTATATATATGTGTGTTGTGTGTTTTTTTCTATTTAACTCGTTAAAAATATATTATATACTATTTATAAATATAAATATATATATATATAATATATAATATATATATATATATTATAATATATATGTGTGGTGTCTTTTTGTTAACTGACTAATATATATATATAGTATATATATATATATAATATATTACATATATAATATTATATATATATAATATATATTATATGATTATATATAGTATATAATATTAATATTATATATATATATATATATATTTTATTAATATATATATACTATATAGATATATATCATTATATATATATATATATATATATATATATATATATAATTATATATATTATATATATATGTATATATATATATAATTATATATTATAAAAGTATATTATATATATATACTATATATATATATATATATATATATATAAATAATATATAATTATATATATATAATAATATATATTAACATATATATTATAATAATAAATATATATATATTATATATATAATATATATATATATATATAATATATATAATATATATATATATATACTATAGACTATATATTATATTATATTATATGATAATTATATATATATATATATATAATTATACATAAATGTAATTACGACATTTTTATATAATATATAATATTATATATTATATATATATATATTATATATATATATATATATATATATATATATATATTAATATATATATATATATATATATATATAGGGTAGTGATGTATATATATAAAATAATAGATTATGAATGGTTGTTGTAACGCTTTCAAGCAGCGCAACCGACAGAATTCGCTCGGGGGAAGATCTCGAGAATTTCTGTGCCCCGAGGAGGGTGCTGCAAGATATACAACATGCCCACCCCCTCCACAGGAGGGTTACTGCTAAAGGAGCCAATCTAGGCCGGGCCCCACGGGTCATATTTACGCTTTTTTACTTATCATCTTCCATTCTACTTACGTATCTAATGTCTCTAATCTCCCTTTCTTGTCTATCTCTTACTCTCATTGAGGGAGACTACTATCTCCTACGGGTCGGAGATGTCAGCGGCAAGTCCGGGTCCCCCTAAATATACTGCTCTATCTGCCAAAAAACAACGTTGGAATAATACATTCAGTGTGTTAGTTGCCTGGGATGGGTACACCAGTCCTGCTCACCATTCCGACCCTCCCCAGATACAATATTAAGCGCTACAACTTTTACACCTGTAGCCGCCACACCCACAAACCAAACCCCCTTCCGAACCAAACCTAATCCCCACAAACACTTCACCATACTAGCAATTTAATATCATGGTTAAGCCAGCAAATCCATAAGAAACTTGAACCATTGTCTCCTGAAAAACACGAGATATCCCACATAGCTATCATACAAGAAGCCTCCCTCACACTAAATAAGCCCCTTCTCCACCAGCGATTCATTAAGGTACTCGATGCATGAATAATTCCCCGCAACCTCCTCACCACATCCCTTTTAACACTGATCCACAACACAGCATTACCATATCATAATGACCAACATAACAAATTCCACACCACTCTCCCGCGCCAATTAATAAAAATCCCTAATCTTGGTTCCATACTCGCTGAACAAAACCACCTACACATCTTTCAACTTTATATTCGCCACCCAACCACGCACAAAATCCAGCCCCAAACCAAACCGCCACACCCCTATCAAACAATAGCTACATTACCCAATCTCATACGCTTGGAGGCGACTTTTAAAATGGCCCACCACACTGACTAGTACGAAGACTAGCAATCAGATCCCCGGGGCAACATAATCGCTTCAGATGAATTGAATCCACTGAATGAGCCTTATCAAAAGAAAATTCCCCAGCAGAAATCCCATCCCCCAAAGGCCAACCAATCCCCACCTCACCAGACGTCACAATTTGCTCCGTCCCTTCCCTACATCACAGACTAACCTGTGACCACAGAGAACCGACCTACAATTCATAATCATCTCCCTATTCTCATAACTCTGGCATACCCCACCCAAACTCCCAAAAAAAAGACCACCACATTTACTAACTACAAAAAAGCTAACTGGACAGAATTTACTAACCATATCGAAATTCCCATATAAACCTACACCAGTTCGATGAGCAATAACATCATTAAACACCTCACATTCATGTGAAACAAACACAATACATCAAATCAGCCAATCTCTAATACTAAGGATCACAGAACAACTCTACAATTCCCAAACTATCCCCCCTGAATCAGTCAACTGTATTAACAAGAAAACTCCCTCCGGAAAACTCAGACCATACACCACATTAACACTAACCAAATAACTAACCTAAACACTAAGATCTCTAATCTCATAACCACTACCAACACCACTAACAAATTTACAAAATACCTACAAAGCAACATCTCACGCATAGAAAATAAGAAAACCTGGCAGGTTATCAAAAACGTAAACAACCTCACAGAAACAACCCCCCTCCTTCACTAACGAATCCCTCCTTGCCCGACAGACTCCCGCCCTGCGTTGCAAACAACAAGGCAGACAACACTCGCAAAACACTACTGCTAATAGTATCGTTACAACCAAACTCCACCTCCACATGGTTAGCAAAAAACACAACTTCAGAAAAACTTCCGCTCATATCGACACCCTCCACCTCCTTGTAAACCAAAACATCGGTACTCAGAAGACAAATTCACAACCCTCTAAAATTCCACCGCAACACGAGACACAGACTCAATCTACAAACTTCCTACGCTGAAAAACACCTGAGGAGACAAAGCCAAGTTCTCTTCCAACTCACACCACAACTTACCCTAAAACAAATTCCTGCAAGAAACATCAATACTATACCTCCCAACTCCTTGGAAACAAGCATTCACAACATTCTAGCCCAAAACCTGCAAACAACAACCACAACCAACAGACACCCCCACAACCCCTTACCCTCCATCCTACCGAACCCAGACACCTCTCAGAACCACATCATCGCGCCAACTCTTCCTCTGTCTCAATCGCCAACACCATCAGGAACAGCTTCAGCATGCGCCGCACAACAACTCCAAAAACCAAATACCATAAAACATATAAATATCCCACACATCACCCTCCCAGACATTCCAACATGAGATTATAAAGGCAATCACTTTCAACAACAACAGCTTCACCTCCCTCACACAACACATAAATTAATGGCTTCAACCGTCGTCCCCATCACCAGCAGACCAGGACCTTACAGCCAGCTCGACTAAAAGCGCCCTTGACACTTGTCGCCTACTATACCATGCTCGTGTATAAAAAAATTCCTTCAAACATTCGCTAGAAAACAATGAGTAAAAAGTGTCTTCTCCTAAATTCCTTTACAATAGATACGCTAAGTCCTCCATAAAAACACCCTCTCACACTCCATTAAACAACAAAAAACGGAGTACCACAGGGCGCCATTCTCTCTCCACTTCCGTCACTCAATTCTCCTACAGCAGATTTGCCACACCCTACCAACCAACTTTACAAATACTACATTACTATACGCAGACGACATCAGTCTCATTCCCAGAAATCCACTTGTCAAATCTACAGCACCAACACTACCAAAGAATACCTACCAATTTATTAGAAAACTTGGCTACTCACCAACTAGAATTGACATTGTCTTCCTTTAAAATCACTCCATCCCTCCTAACTACAGACCTCCACCATTCCACATTCCACCCAATAGTCTACTTTAAACAACAACCCCTCCCCCTAAACAAAACCCAATAAATACTGTAGGGAACTCACTTACGACCAGCCACAAATGACTTTCTCCACTCCCGAATATCGACAAATTACCTTCATTCAGACCAACGGAAATTTAAACACGCCAGCCGAACTCACTCCGCATACACACAACTTCGATCGACAGAAACACACCCTGTCCCACAATCTAGCAAACAACTCCTCAAGAACTAATTTAAACTATGCCTCTCCGCATGGGGTTCTCAGCAATATCACAATCCAACATAAACTATATTACAAGTTTACCACAAAACCACTGCCCCGGTAGAATAATCACTGGATTGTACTAAAACAACGCCATCAGCATTTACATGACGAGACAAACAATCCTTCCATCCTACCCACTTGAAGGAATGGTAGAGACAATTTTTCCAGAAACACTCAATCTAACTCCCATCCATGCCACAAGGATACTCTCCAACCCCCACCCCCCGACTACAGACTAAGGAATCCCCCTCCTCGACTACGCAAACTTTATATGAATCGCTACAACAAACCACCCCGACAACCAAACAGGTTCTTGCTTCTCACATCCATACGCATTAACTAACCACATACTACAAATAATCGCCCCAAAATAAACATCTACTAAAACACCCCCATCCCCAAACATCCTCCCTTACCAGAAGAGTCACGTGTCAAGACGGAAACCAAAATAAACCTCGCTCTGGCAGCAGATCAGGCCCACCACCCAAATCTATGACAAATATATATTGCAGATTCAAACTTGACAACGTTTAAATCCCCCATCTGCACTAGATGTGGTATTATCTGATCTCCCACGGACAATGAGAGCACTTCCTTCTGGAAGGTGCCCCGTCCTCAGACACCCCCGTACCACCTTCGCTGTAACTTCTCTTCCTCGACCTGTGGAACCCGCCCAAGAGCAGTATGCCGGCATTTCTGGGAGGCCGTTGTGGCCCCTCAATAGTGCCAGGGGAAGAAAATGTACTGTATGTTGTATGTATCATATAAGTCATATATATATATATATACCTATAGTACTTATATATATAACAATATAATATATATACTATATATATATAAGATATTATACATATTATATATATAATATATATATATATATATCATATATACTATATATAATACGTTTAATATATATATATAGATGTATATACTATATAATATTATATATGTAATATAATATATATTATATATATATTATATATATATAAGATATATATAGATATTATATATAATATAATAATATATATACTATATTAATATAATATATATATATAGAGCTTGTCTTTTAATTTATTGTCTTGATTACCAGCGCTTTCATAATAAGGCCCTGAGCCCCAAAAATGCCCTATTATGTTTGCGATCATATATACTATATATAATATTATATATATATATATATATTATACGTATATATATTAATATATTATATAAAATATATCTATAAATATATATATATGTATATATATTATAATATAATATATATATACTATATATAATTATATATAATAAATATATTAATAATAATTATATATAAACATAACCTAATATACTAATATATAACTAACTACAATATACGTCTTAATTCATCTTCTTAAAGTGATATATATGTATACCCTTCATATATAATATGTATTTTAGCATGATAATAGTGAACAGTACTTAGTGACATCTAAAATTGTTGCATAGTGAAAGTGCTAGAGTTCTAAGAATAATAATTACAACTTATGTAAAAAAAACAAACCACCATACAAAAATAAAATAGATAAGCTTTTTGATAAACTATATATAGTAACTATAATTTAAATCATTCTTAATCTAGTTTTAGACAGCCTATAAACAACTTTACTTCTATATCTACATTTTTTCTCATACATATATATTAGGTTATTTATTATATTATAATATACTTATATATGTATATAGTATAATTATATATATATAATATATATTTATTATTTATAACTTAATTTTATCTTTATTTCTATATTATTTCTTTCATTTTTGTAAATATTTCACTTTAAAAATAGAAAACTCCCTCAGTAATTTTTCCCTTATTTCCCCCTATATAAATTTGAGATATATTAGTTTGTGAGTTGTTGTGTAGGTGAGATGATCTAGTGTAGAGGAGGAATAGGTCTAAACCTTTTAGTCTTTTGTTAAATTGTTTTTTTATTAATTTTTTGTGTTTTACTTAAGTTTAACGGGCATGTCTAACTAAATGAGAAATATACACGATATTATTATAAATTTTAATACTTTTTTATTTTTTTTTTAGTCTCTACTTTCTTATTTTTTAACTTTAATGTAAAGAAAGGAGATAATTTTAGAATTTTTTTATTTAACGAAAAACGAACAATTCAATGACAACGTACTTTTGCCAAACTAGATCGTGTTTAAGTCTAAATGGTAGAGTATACTATATTAGCTTAATTATTCTAATGTTTTAAACATAATAAATTTAATAATTCTTTCTTTCCCTCTCGTAGCCTTTAAATTTTTTTAATTCCTACAAAATATCCTAATTTAAAATAGTATGAGGATAGATAGTAATATATAATTCATAATAATGTATTCTATATTATATTATTATTTTTTTGATGATAATAGCTTAACCAATATTATTATATATTTAAACGTAAATTTTTATAGGTTGAATGGTATGGTGGTTCTGTTATTCACTCTATCGTACTATTTATTCTTCACTTTGGAATATCTTGTTTTGACTTAAAATCTAGTGATTAAATTGTTTTTAATTTTATTTTTATTTTTTGGTTGATAAATACTTAACATTATACATATTTTTTTCTTTTATGTAGTATGTTTTGTGGTATCTTTACATTTGATTTAATAGAATCATAATTAATACTTTCATTTGTATAAAATTCTTGCTTCTATGATATAATCCTTTGTAATTTAAAATCCTTGTTTTTCGAATTTCAGTATTTAAAACATGATATTAAGTTTACAGAACTTATAACTCCATTTTCTCAAAATTACATATTTTTTTTATTCTTTTGGTTCTGTAATTTTATAAAATTATTACTATTTCATTTTCTAAAGTCTTGGTTCTATTAGAATAAATCTTGTAATTAATATTTTTTTTTTTTGCCAATGAAAATTTTTAACGTTACTTTATTTGTGATTGCTTTACATTTTTTAATAATGAATTCCATTAATACTTTCAAATTTTAATAAAATCTTCTTCATTCATAATATAATTCAATGATTTATTTTTTTAATTTTTTTATTGTTTTTATTATTATTTGCGATATGAAATAGAAAATTATCGCTTAAAGTTTCAGTGTTTTGTTAACTATTTTTCGTCCTGCATCCTGGACTTGCGCTCAAAGAGCCAATAAATCAAAGTCATGAACGATAAATCTAAATATTCTACATTATATACAAAATCTCTGCTTAATTGATGATTAAGAATTTCTCCTCTTTAATTACATTTCTTATTTTCAATCAGTTGCAGTTTATTCTCACAATAAATTTTTTAGGATTCACATTATGATTTTATGACTAGTAAATCAAAAGTTAGCATTTTTACTCACACCGAGGTCTCCGCTTTTTTTAGTGGTAGTTCGAAAAAGTTAAAGATGTATTTTTACTATTAGCTGCACATAAAATGTGCATATCTTATAGTGTCTTTAAATCTTTATTTTCTGTTGATATTCATTTTTTCTTCCCTTCATATACACTGGCGTCAAGTCTCAATGATTTGGAAACTTTAAACAGGTCTAATTGGGGGCAGAGTGTTTCTATGCTAGGTAGTTAATTAGTATTTGTCTGGAAGATCTCATGATAGTAGTCCGAAAAGTGACGTTCATTCACGTCCAAATTGGTCTGTTACATGAAATCCATATACCATGTAGTCAATGTGCTTTTCTCTCTTTGACCACTGCTTTTAATATATATATATGTGAAAATAAATATATAATTGTATTTCTACGCTCTTGAGAATTTATTGTTAATGTAAATTCGCATCGCATAGTTATAAGGATATTTACTTCCTGCAAAGATTACAGGTCACAAGTTATTTTTTAAGACAAGCGTCTTTATTTATTATTATTATATAATTATCAATTATCCAATTATATTATATAGTATTTAATATTTAATAATTAATATTCAAAAATTAATATCTTTATACTATTATATATATATTTATTAATTACTTTAATTATAAAAATTATTTATGATATTATAATATAAATAATTATATCTAATTTATTTTTATTACTATTTTATTTATTTATAATACATTTTATATTATTAATATGAATAATTATTATAATTATATATACAGTGCGCTAAAACAGTTATAATTATAATATGTGTTATATTTCAATGTTATTATTATTAATGTATGATATTATTAAATAATATTAAGATAAAGATAAGTTATGAATACTTCTAAACAATATCTGATATCAATTGGCTGCGATAATAATAATTACTTCTCGTGTAATTCTATTATATAGTGACTAGTAATTAATTAAGTTAAAATTAGATTTATTTTTATAATAGCTTAAGGTTATCTACGAAAAGTATCGAACTCGAAACCCATATGCACTACAAATGTTTATAATAAACGCGTTATATAATACATATAATATTTATAAGTGTAGAAATTTATTTTTGGTGGACGATAGAGACCATAGGTGCATCATTTAAAAAACAATGAGCAATTAGATGTTATGTTTAAATTTCCCAGTGGTTAATAAGAATGGTGAAAAGCTGCATTTGCCCTTTGAGAGTTGACCGATGTATTTGTAGAGAATTATAATCATGAAGGCATATTCATATACAAGGTACTTTGCAGACTTTCGCTTTAACACAATGATATTGTGGCGTTCACAATTGCAAAAACTAAAGTCATAAAACCATTGTACCTATAATCCACAGAATCACAATTAACTCGAGCTACAGTGAGACCATGGTCCCCATACATATCGGATGAAGACTTAACAGATTCACCAATATTATGCATCACAGCTTATCTTGGAAAAGAGGTTCACACTGACTCAGATGAAGATTTGTATATAGACTCATAAATTGCTGGAGCATCGGGTGCGCAGATATTTCCATATATCCCAGACGAAACAAATGCGAACAGCCACATCGATAATGATACACGCAACGGAACTAAAATGATTAGTACGTGAGACCCTAATATTTTGTGTCAAAACAGCAAGCTGAAATCTTAGGTTCACGCGTGCAGAGGAAGTGCAATTTGTGTAAGAATCAAAGGTTAATTTCAGTATTAGAATAGGAAAATAGAATCAGAGAATTTTAGAGAAGTATTTTGCAAAGTAGATATAATATTGTTATGTTCTGTTCATCATGGACTTATGACTGTGAGAGCTTGGTAATCCGTATTGTATGTATGACTGCGTGCATGGCGCTTATTCACTAGACGCTTCAAAAAGTCTTAGAGAAGCCGTCTGTATTTGCATAACTACCAGAACATAGTGTTCATACAATTCCGAGTGCGCATGCTGGTTGGAATGATTGAACCTAATGAAGGTATGTCCGAAATAATGAAGGCAATTAAACTCATTATGAAAGCCACCATGGCTTATCTGTTGTGATATGAAAGTTGTTGGACTCTCCTTCTTGGTCTACAGGGAGAATTCACCAAACACTGTGTTGTTTCTTTTTTAGTTTATGGACAGCCGGATAACTAAAGACAAACATTACGTACGTGAAAAGAACAGGCAGAGAAGGTTTCATGAATTTTACCATGCGGCACTTCGACATTGTTAAAGTATAACAACCATGTAAAGTCCTAAAGCGGAATGTATTTTTAACCACCGAATAAAAGGAAAATGTAAACTTTAGTTAAATTTTCGATAAGGCCAGGGATAAGGAAGGAGATGGATTTATAATAGAGTTGACAACTCTACGATGGTTCAAGATAAAGCATAAATTAAGAAGAGAGGCAGTTTTCGTTTCGGACCAAAATCAACAACTACAACGTGATCTCGCTGTTGACGAGAAATTAAAACCATGATGAACTATCTGCAAAAAAAAATTTCAACGTCAGTTATAAAATGCTCTCATAAAAACAAAAAGTTAAATAAAACTTTCATTTATCTGACAAAGACAAAAAATCTACAAGGAACTTAAAGAAAAAATTTTGCTTACATTTTTCGGTTTACTAATTGACTCATGCTCAGCGCCAAATCTCGCGGCAGTAAGCGATGAAAACAGGTGAAGCTTCCACCAAGGATTCATATGGAGAAAACGTTATCAGAGACGATGGAGATGAAGCCATATGATGGAGTGATTACTGCTAGGTTCTGTAAAAGGAAGACACTTTCAGAATCATAGAAGAAAAAGTAGTTATACGAAAGTTCAATGTGGCACAACTTCAGGAAATTTAGTAAATATATAATAATTTATGTGGAGCATATAGATGCCAACATATTTACTTACTCGGTGAATCAGAATCTGTAATTTGACTATAAAATTAATTAATTTTATAGTCAAGTTTAATATAATAATATATCTTTGTACAACTGATACGCATATTTGGAAGCATTATACCTTTAATGGGAAACTTTGAGTCAATAAGTAAACATGTAAAATTCAAGGATTTCTAAGATTTTTTTGAATCTGCATGAAAAATAGGTATAGTTTCACCTAATTTTATTTCAGTTACAAAAATTTTTCCAAAATTTGTTGACCAGTGTTATTATAGGCGTGTGACTTGGAGATCCTTGGAATCTTCTAATTAAATTTACGTTGCAATAAAAGAATTTCCTTATCCTAATACCAACAAGAGAGAGGGGTGAAAGTGGCGAACCACTGTGAATCGTTCTGAAGGCAGTATTTTCACAGATACCAGCCAGTCACATCAATTCACACATCAACAAGGATCACAGGAAACTTGAGCAGTTACACACAACTGCGATAGGTTAGACAATACAGGTTTACATATTAAAGAGTTAGGGCAATTCTAAATTTAATAATAATGGCGGGCGACGATGTAACTACCCCTCACTCCCCTGCCACCCAAACTATTGCTACGATCTCCCAAGTCAGCAAGCCAGAGCACCTGTTAACAGGGTGGATCAATGGCACATGGCCTGGCCTATCTTTAAAACAATGGAGAGCTAAGATGCCTGAAAACACACAACTGAAGCATTGCCTGACGATACCTGCAAAGCTAGCTCTGGTAATGACTCAAATTTTCAATGATACAAATGCAGAAGTACGGAAGATTCTGAATCCCAATCCAGACATCTTCAAGCAGGCAACTCTCAATGTCATTTTGAAAACCCTGCAAGAGTTCATTTTCCCGGATTAACTCAATCTTTTCAATGACATGACAAGAATCCAAACTTTTCGATGGATTGAATCCGATTCTTTGGCTTCCGCCACGTTAAATTTAAATAGACTAGAATGCGTGCCAGAGAAGCCCGAAAAGTAAAAACCAACTGAGTTTCACACAGTGGTTGGTTTTAAGGTAAATCTTATTTTTAACAAATGTGCTGAAAAAGAAACAGCCAGCATAGAAGAAATATCAATCTCTTTGGGGGTATTAGACCCATAGTATTGTGATTTTTCTCTATTTTATAATATTTATAAATTAATGATAAAATCCCAGTTTTATAAATAGATAGAAATCAAAATCAGTTTTTTGTTCAGTATAAGAGAGATCAGAATAGTGAAACGACCTCAAAAAGGCATTAAAACATATATATTATATATAACCATAGTATATATATGATATATATAATACCATATATATATAGTCACTATTACTTCTACTATAGTACCCAAAAAAATTATATAATTCAAAAGTATTAGGTTTATCAAACTTAAACAACTACGATAAACTAAACGTTATATTATTATTATAATATTATACTACAAGTACCTAAAATAGTATAAACTAACCAAAAGTAAGTATCGAAACATGGCTACATAGAGTTGAATTTTAGTCTCAAGTCCAATTATCCAGTGAAGGCGGAGTTAGAGGCTACTTTGCGTAAACTGTTACTTACAACCTTTTATCCTCTCTCTGGGAGTAGATTGAAGAGTTGTTTAAACAGGTATATGACGCAGTACATGTGTTAAGAAACCATCATATATCACTTTATCATTAGGTAAAATGAATAAATAAACTAAATAACATAATAATATAATCAAATAATAATAAATAATATAATAATAATAATAATAATAATTCGTAAGAAATATGAAATATGAGGAAGTAATTAATAATAAAATATAAATTTGTTTAACATTCATCATGTTACAGTTTTTTAGACAGTTGTTGAAGAGTTATCAGCTTTTTAGAAGTAGAAATAACTGGCGTCCTAATAATTCGAAATAATAGAATTTTTTACTTTTCCGAAAATCTTTTCAAAATTATTTATATTAATGAGGTTTTTAATGTATTAACATATTTAATTTTTTTGTACTCGATTTAATATTCTTTTGCACTTTTAGTACCAATTATTTGTATACATATCTTGTAAAAATTATTTTCTTTGAAAAATAACCACTTTTTAACAATTAATTTTAATTTAATGGAAAAAAATCACAAACACACATAAAAAGAAAAAAAAAAAAACAATTCATTATACTAAATGGCTCCATCAAATAAAAATATTTTAAAACACTGGTACAAGAATAAATCTACAGATTTCATATTCCAATGCTTTGTCATATGAATGGAGAATCAGGACTCTCAGGAAGAGGTGGAGGTTGTGGTGTAGTAGAAAGGCTTACATCGAAAAACAACTCTAACCGGAATAAACCGCCAGACCATAGGGACATATCAGATAAAGCGAGCACACCGGTAGAAATAACAGACATCTAGAAAGAGCTGAACACAGAAATCAAGTCAGAAGATGACGTATCAGCTAAAGACTCCGAGAGATTTTCCCTCAAGATACCTGCTAATCTCTCCTACACACACAGGAACAAAGAACACCCAACCTCTGAAGGAACCGATCTTATCTAGATGGCTCCAAATAAGAGAAAGGTGCTGGTGTTTGTTTCTAAAGCAGAGAGACGTAAAATACAAGCCCTTAGACGAACGATGCAAAATCAGAGCGGTGGTGGTGTATAACTAAAATAATAGAAGCAATGCAAGCCTAAGAGAGTAATAACACATATATAGACAGCCATTCTTTGATAACGCTTCAACCGCTAGGACACCTCGCTAGAGAGTACAGTATATTCATAAGAGCACATACATCGGATGTTGTAGCGAGCCTGATCAGACAACGCTTTGCTCAGTTTATCCCACATAATGAATGCCCACTACATATAACACTCATTAATGCTTGCGAGGCAGATTCCACTTGGACAACCCTAAGGAGAGCGAGAGCCTACAAGAGAAACAACTCAATAAGGAGGGGTGAAAGTTTATTTACTAACAGAGTTTCGTCGTTTCGCGTTTCTCATCAACGGTAACATATTTTTCTGTTCCTACGTATATAATTATTAACTAATGAGTTGAAATTACCTAAACTAATGGATATGCTCATATAGGTAGAAAATTGCACCTTATCAGTCAAAAGCCATTTAAAACTAAGATAAAATTGGCGTAACATAATAACTCATATGGAAACGTATCAGCAGTACTTAACCTAACGCCACATATAAACACGTGGTATAATATGCCTACGAGGCGCTCGCATACAACAGAACCAATACAACCTGAATCAAGTAAATAAGCCTTACATAAATAGAAAATGTTTTCAACAACAGCGTCATGTAATATATTATTTATACTTACTTATGCGCCTATAAAGAATAGTTCTAAAGCCCTTACAGGAAGGAAGAGACTATATTTCAAACTGATTGGAAGCAAAAACTAATTACCCTATAATATAGTAGAACACGGTAAATATACTAATCACCATCCATTACCTACTAACAGCACACGAAGAGATGGTTTACAATAATTGATTTACTCGGAGACAGATGAGTTAAAATTCCAAGAGGCATATGTAAAATATCAGCGCCGATGTCGTCACTACAAAATGAAACGTATGCTATATTTGAGACATGAGAGAGAGCAGTTAAAATGAAACGTCACTGCTACGTCGTAGGAGTCGAACTGTGACGACGACATGTCTCTTTCTAAATGTTGAATATAGAAGACTTTCTCCTGTACATATAGATGAGGAAAGTCAAGTAGGATTGAATAAACCGGCATAGACATCCCTGGTAATCATAATGATTCATGTTCTAAACCGATGGATGTCGATGAGATACAGAGAATCATTCGATGATGCATCCATCAGGCAAAAAACATATGCAATATAACTTCCGCTGTTTTAAAACAACTCCTTACCCCATTGTTGCAGAGTAATCCGGAAGGTCCTTGCCCCCACTCTAACTGACTATATACACAAGCAGAGTGGATGCTGGTTAATTACCTAAATTGATATAAAGAACATGCAAGAAAAGTTGAGAGCTTGTTTGTGGACGATAATGATATGTACACTCAAATAAAACAATTATTAATAAGGTAACATCCGTGTTTTATTTTCAAATGAAAATTGTTGAGTTGCATTGTGGTACCCACTTAGGACCAATTTAAATATACAAATAATATGGTACTTCTAACACCCACTGAGACACAACCAACCTACTCTTAAAATTAATCACGGCGATCCCAACACATTAAATAATGTAATATCAGCTATAATTATTATGTACCTCTGTTCACTGAACCGAAAGCATATATATGTACCTTTATCCCCTTCAAATTCATTTGCTTCTTACACCACTAATATTACGCTATTAAACCTGGAGTAAATCTTTTACTAAAATGTTACTATTCGAAATGTACTTACACCAACTAAACTATAATTCATGTTACCTTTATAACTAAAACATAGTAAATTTTGCGGTTTTCTACCACGTAGATCCTGAAATTACCTGTAATTAAATATATATATATTATCGTACTACCTCGTACTACCTATACACCTTACCTGACTTAACCTCAAACCCTAGAGTAACTATAATAAATAACCCTTTTAAATCCTTTAAGGCTATTACGAATAATTAACTAAACATCTCATGCCAGTGTATAGCCTGCCAAAGTATTTCCAACATTAAAATTTATCATCATTATTAAATCCCATCAACTAATTACTATTCTCATTAATTAACCTTATTAAAAAAGCGTCTCTCTCTCTCCAGGTTAAAGGATATATGAATTGAATAATAATAAGCAACATCCGTTTACTTATACCGCAGATATGAATACATGTTCTTCTTCCCAATCATCACTCTTAACTAACCTGATCCATTTTTCTCTTTTTTTTCACAGAGACGAAACATAAACGAAAACTGGCTGAGTCGTGCCGCTAGCCGAAGCACTAGAACATAACGAACCAAAAGGTTTAACTGGACTGCCTACATATGGGTGCGTCGGTTTAATTTCCCATAGGTGGAGAGGAGTCTCTAAGAATCTTTCGAGCCTACGTAGGCAATTGAAACTAATAGGGAAATGTTATACAGCTGAGCAAGCCCTAGCACCAATATCTACGAGGACATATCCTGGCCTAGCGTCTACAATCGAAACATCCTCTACTTAAACTATCTAGGAGATCCAGGGATTGACGAAGCTAGGTTTCCACAGCAGGTCGAGAGTTTAAGCGATATCATGGGGATTTCATTTCAGGAGTAAGTTCATCATAAACGCAACACATTATAATGATCTTACATCTAATACAGAACTAATGCGATTGTGGTCAGCGATTCAAAGCTATCCTCAGATAAATCCAGTGATGAATATGGTTTCTAACGCACTTTATACATATGACGGAGGGGTAGGAATGACGCTACTTAATAACATGTAAATCATTGTCCATGAAAAATGATTACTCGAAAGAAATTGGTAAACAGCGCACGATTAGATTTGAGTTCTTCACTATAACGGGTCGTTTAATAACGTTTTTCAATGTCACCGTGGGATAAGAGGCTCACAACATTCAGTGATTCTATTTGTTTGACATTGTACAGGTAGCGCATGATGTTGCACGGTCAATTGTTGGTTCTCTATTTATTATTGGTTTCCCTTTTCAGACGAAATACACCCGTTATCGTTAACCTAAAGTTAACCCTACAAGTATACACATCTTTGCAAATAGAACATGCGTAGTTTACACGTTAAGTTAATGAGGTAATCCCTTATGCGACGGAAAAATACGCGAGTAGCGAGGAGAAGGGTTGTGGATTTAGAGCAATTGCTTGTTGTTTATTGAAATTTTATTACTTTTCAGGAAAGAACAAAGATAAACCTTAAACTACATCCGTAAACGCCTCATCAAATATCTGACTAGTGTCAATGCACATATGCCTAACTCACCCCAACTAAATTACAATGTAAGTACTAGAAGTAAAACACATATAGCTAAAAGCCTTGTCTCGAGGCATTACAACCATATAATCCAGGAAAAAACCTTTAGATGCTGCAAGATCAATTAAGTTCCGAGATAATTAGAGACGTGTATTACATTTGAGTAGAGTGGAATTATATGTATAACCAGGCTAACGTACTCCTAGTACTCGAATACATGTCCTCCATGTAGTTTGTCATAATTACCTTCCAGCGAACCAGAAGCGACGTAAAAAGACGCGCGGTTATATGTATCCAAAATCGTAGGTTTTTCGATTTCTAAACTAAACCCAATAATCGCTGCTATACTACGAGATCCTCTTCTGGAAGAGCATGTAAACAAAATTCAAATCTCCTCTACGATGAAGCGTTAGCCTGTGCAGTGAGAAAAAGCGCGTCTACAATAAAATCACCTATTTTCGTGAGCTCAGCTATTGTCATTTTTATTGATGATTAATCTAAACATTACTCACATTTCTCCATAGCGATATGGTCCGCGAAGTATCGCTGTTCTTTCACAATTGGGGGCGCGAGCACACCCTTAAGTGTGAGAACGACACGTGGAATATTGCAAGATAGCACCCCTTAGGAGATCACTAGGTTACATAGTTTAGATTTGTATGGATAGGGAGAGAATTATAAATGCAGCGATGTAAAAACTATCGATAGAAGGAGATATTGGTGCAGCATTGTATTTAAATCTGTGCATAAAAAAAAGAATGCGCATGAAGTAAAATAGCTGATAAATTTTTGAAAGCGTTCTTTTTCTTTGGGACGTGGAATGGCTGTGGTTTCAGAGGGTCGGTTGCTTGTTCCTGCGCCGGAGTACGTTGCTCCGCGTGCACGCGGTAGTCTCTGCGGGTGATCCAATATATCTGTATGAGTCACGGGAGATTTTACTCTCCCTCAGCCAGGATAACGAAACAGCTGGAATCCGCGTTGTAGTGAACAGAGCCGGAGAAGCTTTAAAAACCACTAGCTATCAACTCTGTAAATGAAAAATTGAGTCACAGCAAAGACAATTTATCTTTTCCCAATCCCAAGTCGGGATTCTGAGACACTGGCAGCCGTCCGCGTTGGCTGTAGAGTAACAGTAACTGGCGCTTATCCAGCTCACCATGACCTTAACCGATCAGACACCTTTCATTGATGGAGATTGTTAAAAGCAATCCGGACTACGCCTCATCGCCAAAGGATAATTGCTGATTCCAAAGCCTGGCCCTCCATTTAAATGAATCGAACAACTTCAGACATCACTTGTCAACTTAGTAACCTCCTCGAAAGACTTACCACAATGAACTGAGGAATCACGATTCAACAGAAATTAATCCTAAAGAATCCTTTAAGATAAGATGAAGACGAATCCGCAACTGTTAAAAACTCCAGATCACGTAGAATATAATTAATAAATTTATGATGTGACTGAACCGTTACAGGACAAAGATGTCATCTCCCTCGAAAATGACGAAGTCCTCGTTTGTCCATTAACGAAATTTTCTTTCACGCTAAAAGAGAATGCTTCAAAGGTTCTGTACAGACAGACCTCCGTACCGTTTGCGCGCAAAAGTATCCCTTAAACCCATGGACGGGTGGTCAAGCAGCTTCTCGCAACAAAAAGAATCAACAATCCTGAACCCCAAATCCAGAGTTCCGCCAAATCCCAGTTCCCACTATCTGCGTAACTTCCAAAGGAAAAACTTCTTCCACCCTACTAAGAATCAGTAGCCACGATCTACGGCGCATAATGCCCACCATTCAGGACTGGGACCGCTTCTCTTCTACCGTGAGGCATCAAGAGAACTATATACTCGCTACTTTGGGGAAAGAGCAAAATTTTTAGCACCAAGGCTCTGCAATCTCCTCAAAACGCTTTATCACTATTTGGATTCGGGATCGAAGTAAACGTACAACGATACCCTACGACCCGGGTCTACTCGATCCTTTGTCGTACACACGCCGAGGTCAGTAACTGCAAGCCCGAACCGGATAAATCTTTGGGTTACCTCATTGCCCACTAAACCTATTTAAGTTACATAAGCCCGAAATGAAAAGTGGCACCATTATCATCTCACTAGAACCGCTACTGGTAGGACGTATATCTTCTTTGACGAATGTCTGATCACTTGGAGGACGCGCCTAGAAGTGTACTGTTATTGTGGCAGTAAGAGGTTTCGCGATCCATTTCAACAGGATAGGAACTGATGAAATACCTTCGCAGTAATATTTTATCCAGCAAACACCCCTTCGACAATAAATTCCTCTTAATGATTTTAAAATTTTTGTACAAAGGATCTCCCTGACCCCCGCAAAGCTTCACAGACGCTAACTACATTCAGACACTCACCACGGAATTGTAAGCGAAACCAGATCTTTGTTCGGCTTTCTAAATTATTGTAAATTTCTTCTAATTGATTGCTGCTCATCCACTGCTAGCACATTAACAAATTACTCGAATGTAGTGCAACAGACAAAAATAAGTAAATAGTTCATGTGTTGGGCGACGCCAACTGGACAACAACAGCTGCTTCACGGGCTAAAGGACAACTAACTCAAACTTTGCAATTTACAATTACCAGCGGACTTATAAAAATCCTTTAGCAACACTTACGCTCCAATTCTAACGCTGGCGAGCAATTTTATTATCGATAAGAAAACCCATTGCCTGTCCTAAGATTGATTTCCAGATCCGAAGCAAACTACAACACATAGAAGGAAGAAGCCTTAGCAATAATGTTCGACTCTAAAGAAGCTTAAGAACAGGTTCGCGCTATCCATTACAATGTTTCACGATAACAGTCACACGCGTCGCATTCCAACTGATATGTCATAGAGCAACTGACAGGTCAGTCTCTGGACGGTCGAACTTATGTTATGCGCGCATGTTAATTCCATTATCATAATACAAACAAGGAAAGTGAACCATGAAGTTCCAGAATTCTCATTTTCGTAACCACACCGTAGTCGCCGTTTGGCGAACAGAACACCTGTACTACTCACGAGGAACTGCGATTAAACGAAAGAACAACAGAGTAAAACAAGCAAAAAAAGCGTGCCCATCACTTGAAAATATAAATATAAGCCTTAATAGCTCCTATCTTTAGCAAGTCACCAACATGCGTTGCTGAACATACCTCATCCTTTCAATGATATTCCCTAGGCGCAATCTGGAGATTTCTCATCCGACTTTCCACGCACATGATTCACGATCATCATTGAAACTCTCACGTATCTCTTGCACGCGGTCCTGCTGGCACCCAAAGAGGACATCAGGAATTGGAAAAATAATGTGTTCTTAAATTGCTTAACTAGTCAAAGACTTTGCAAACCTGTCATTCATGCCAAAAAGTAAAAGGAAACGCTCCAAAGAATGTACCTATAAAAGCAATATACCATCTTTCCATGAACCTATTCACGTGTACAACTTTAAATATTAGGTCCCTGCAAAATTTGAAGATAACAACAGTGCAGAATACATTCCTTGCAGTCGCACCGGATAACATTTGACACGAGCTAATGTGGGAGCTTCCTCCCCTAAAACAACAAACAAACAAAAGTTTTGCGCAGCTTTCTAGAAAGGAATATTGTAGATCCTCTACTCGAAGTGATTGATAAAGCGCCAGAATCCTCTCAACACGCCTTTTATAAAGAATTGCACTCAAAGACGTCATGTAAAAGCGGTAAGTATGTGAGACCATACGAGTCAACATTTGGGTGGGAAATGGAGAAAAATTTTAAATTGGAGCACCATATTTCAAGCACATTCACCGTCCACACAGTTACATGTGGGGACATCCATATTCCATACGGCCCAACCTGCGAGATAAGAATCCACATATAACTCTTCCAATGACTTTTTACATGAAAACAATAACCATCCTTTGTAGTCACAGGTGCCAATAAGAGCCTTCACGGGAACTCCCCATATCATAACTTCGGCAAATACAGCACAACCTCTGGAAAACATTTGATTAGAGTCCCAGGCAACAGCACTTCTGTTGAAACAAAAAACAAATTCCAAACAGTTACACAGGAAGCCCTTTACTCACAGATTAAAACAGGTCAATTTAGCTTCAAATCCCTTTCTTTGAACCTTTAAGAAAATCCATAAGCACAGTCTCCACGTCATTTTCGAAATGGAATCTGGTCCAGTTTCCAAGGTAATAAAGCAGGCTCTACTCACAATTACGCAAACTGGTACTCACATAGATGGTCTTAAAATCACTCTAAAACTTCTTATATATTGTCACACTTTAGAGACAATATAAGATATGAGAGAAAGTAAAATTCCAACACACCTCATTAAGACCAAAACATTCGAAACCGCCCGCCCAAGGGGCGGACCTTTGCCCCCCACACCTTCCCGGGGGCCTTCACGCGCACAGCGGTTACTATAGCAAGCCTTCCACATCGCATTCATACCATTTATTGTAATGATTGGATCCGGCATTAGGGGAACGTTGTGTACAAGTGTTATTTAGGGTTTCAGTCCAGAGTGATCAAAGAGAGAGTAAATAAATCATTAGATAAGGGTAAGAGAGATAAGGTGAACTGTAGGAACTATATAGAAATTAGTTTATTGACTGTTGTAGGAAAAATATATATTTTGGTATTTTGGTATAAAAGAGCTGATTCGATTTGACCGAGGATTGATTGGGCCGAAGAACAACGGGGCGATTTAGGAGAGTGGGTAAGGGATGGTGAAAATCAAACTTCACATTGAAAACCAATGATAAAAAAAGAAAGGGTAAATTGTATTTTAGGTTTTATGGACTTCAAAGCAATATGCAGGATTAAGTATGGAAGCCTCTGTGACTGATATTAGTAATATATGGTCCTTACAAATTGCAGCTCTCATAATTTAAATAATGTATTCAACTGATACCTTAACCTTTTTTGGTTATCTATAATATATATATATATATATATTATAATATATATTATATATATTCATATTATATATATATATGATATAATTTATAATATATGGTATATAGTATATATTATGATATATATATATATAATATATATAATACGTGTTGTATATTATATATAATATTTTATATATTTATATATATATATATATTTTATAAATGGGAGGGATTTTTTTTTTTAATTATTCAATATTTTTGAAATATTTTTTGGGATAATTAATTAAAACTATTTTCATATATAAATTTATCTATAAAAGTGCACCCTTTCCATTATTAATGATGCTTGTGAAAATTTCCGTGTTGACTCAGATGACAGAAAAGATTATATTGCACATTTTCATTTGAAAACCCATTTTAGTTAGTTGCAAATGAGTTTGTTAAGATTTCGCTGGAAGATATCGAGTAATTTGAATTATATGTTCTTAGATATTAGATTAATGATCATAACATAAAAATCACTAGAATCGATTATTAGGAGTTCAGAAAAACGCTGTCATTTGCTTGTTTATTTTGGTTAAGTTGCAGGATTTTTAAAAAGTTCGTGCTATTTCCATTTTGGGGCCCGAGTTCGGAAAAATTTAAGAGGTTGAAGCATCTGTACCCTGTGTTTGTGTGGGTGTGTGAGTGTAGGTGCTTGTGTGTGTGCTTGTGGTGTGTTGTGTGTGTGGTGTGTGTGTGTGTGTGTGGTGTGCATGTAGGTGTGTAGGCCATTAGATTATTTTTTAAATATTTCTTTGTAAAATCCGTAAAAATTGGTTATTATAGTTTTTGCATAGTGACATAATATAAATAATAATAATCGATATATTAATAATAATATATATGAAATATAATAAGAAATATAGATAATAAGAATGAATGATACAAATATAAAATAATATAAATAACGATATAATATAATATATTCATGAAATAGATAATAATAATAATAATATAATACTAACTAGTATATATAGAAAATACATAATAATAAATATGAATAATTGAATAATAAATAATAATTATAATAATAATATGGTCATTATTCATTATATTATTAATCTATTATTATTATTTTATTATTAATATTTATTTATTATATTTATATTATTATTATTATTTTTTTTCTGAGCAACAAAAATTGTTACAAATTTGCTATCAGAAATATTAAGTATATGTATTTGTATATTGTGTTCATATTACAAGACAATCACTAAAGCCAATTTTCACATACAAATTATAATTGCATTTATTCATCTCATTGTCATTTGGAAAAATTTCATTGAATTTCATCTTCGAGAGTTCTCCATACGTTTTTAAGAAGAGATTAAAATGGAATCTCACAAATGACCTTTGCTTTTTCTTCATCCCGATGAGCCACTACTGATGATTATTCGGAGCGCTCATTCAGACTCAATGGTTTTATGTAATTGCATTTATCTCCGATTGTAGGAGAGACATTCGTGGAGAGGAATTAGGTCTGCTGGGACCAGGGAGAATATTCCAGTGGAAGATTCTGTACCTATTAAGGAATCGAAAAAAAGTATCTTAAAATAGTAGAGTTATAAAAATGAATAAATATAAATTAATAATTAAATTAATTCTCGGATTTTAATTATTATTATATTTCTATAACTGGAGTTCTAAATTCAGATTTTGAGTTGATGTTGTGCGAGCATTCGTGGTGAATATCTTAGTAGATAAAACTTGCTGATGAATTACAGTGATAGCTTAAAAAATTTGAGAATACATCAAACATTAACAAAGCATCATGAACGACTCGGCGCCATCATATGAGTCAAACCCTTTACCGGAATCTGGTATGTACTTTACTTTGAAGTGACTTTGGGTATGTGTATCTATTGTAGGCTTAGCTCCTTTGGAAAAATTTGATATAAGAAACGAATACTTGTATGTTTTCGGACAGACTCTATGGAGGGGTTTATCAAAGTTAGAAGCTATTTAAAGCATATCTATCTACGTGCGTCATAATAGGCAGCCGAATGAATCAACAGTGAATGGATCCACTCTATCTATCGTGTTGACGTGTATTACAATCAATGGATTCATGAGTTTTGTATCCGTTTTATATATATATATTATATATATATATATTACTTTACTATAGGTATATATAGTAATATATAGCTTAAATTAGGAGGTTAGATATTAGTTATATATCATATATATATATATATTATATATAAATATAATAATATATGGATAAATTAACAAAGAACATGTAATTAAAATCTTTAAAAAAAATTAAGTACAAGAATTACGTTTGAATAAAGTTAAGATAGATAAGACGAGTTAAAGCTGGAAGATCAGATTTTCTTTTCGCGTTTAATTGTAGAAAACGGAAATAACATTGGAGGGGAAGTTTAAAATGTCCCTATTATTTACATTGTTTTGGATTGCTTGACCACACATAATTCTAATTTAACTCTTCCTCTGCCCAGATACCAAACTTCAATGGAAAATGTGCGTTACAAAACACATCTAATATCACACTGAGCTAGAGCAATATTCTATTTTATCTCATTCTTGCAAGTTAATAAAACTCAGCCTAAATTTGATTTACTTTATGATTATTAAATACATTGTAAGCTTTCAATTATTATATGAAAACATTACCAAATATATCAAATAAAGATAATATCATTAGTTTCAGCAGATTCACTCTTGTCTTAGGTACACCTGACTTTAGTAAACGATCCCGATTCTAAACGACAAAAAGGATAAAAGGGAATGGACAGGGATCATATAAGTAATCTGGGCAAAGTGAAGAAAATTTTACAAATTTTCTTGGGCCGTAAAGAGATCTCTTAATCCAAAAATCAATCTAAAGGCGAGAGTTCTAAATTCGATAATTTAAAGGCACGGATAAAAAGATAACTTGCCTAAGGTCAGAACTAAAGGTCTGTTCATAAATGGCCTAACATTGCGAGCCAACAACAACCTCAGTTTCTTTAGTCGCATTCGTACTCCCTAAACTCTTGTAAGTTTTATACTATTAACGGTTTGATGTACAGGTTTTAATATGTCAATATGCATATAGTCTTTCTGACAGCTCGCCTCAATTTTCATGTCCAGTGTTCACCACAACATCTCGCTTTTTACACTGAATGCCCAACACCTTTTTCGAGCAATTTAAATCCAACAGGCTTCTTTGAAATACTAAGCAGTACAATATCATATTACGAACTATAAAAAATATAACCCACTTACCGCCTTTTTTATCTAACTACTTGTTAAATTTCCCCCCCGCGCTCACTAATTTTTTACAGACAGTGAAGGCGGAAGATTCCCTTACCTTTTTGATGCTTTTCAACCTACTGCTCTCTAGCTTTAAAATAAGAAAAAATCAATTTATATTTATTCTTTACTTATTGCATTACATAGCCAATGTATTTAAAATAATTTGTTAAATCATCTCGCAAAGCGACAGATTCAAGCTTAACAAATATGATGATCTGTTTCTCATTATCGATGAGATCTCGGCAAGAATCAGACCTGTATTATGATATCCCTGTCGAACTTCTAGGAAAGAATTTTTATAACACGTAACACATTTAATGATTCTAAAAGAGATTGAAGATCTTTAATGAAATAAAATGAAAAAAATTACATCATCTGTGGCAAGGTTGAAGAGCTTGGTGAATTGTGCTTTTTTAATAGTTTCAATAAAGGAGGCAGATCTGAAAATATTGTCGATAATAAATAATATCAATAGTTTCTCAGATGGTAGTGAAATTGATTGGATATCGAAGCTTGTTATTTGGCAGAAGAATGCAAGAGGTGATGATGTATTTAACAAATTCCAAAGAGTCATTTATAGTGTACTGGTTAGAGGTAATTGGTTGTATGTGTAAAAGAAAAGAGAGGTGTTAATAGTCGAGAGAATGGGTCAAACGGGGAGATTAGGTTTATGGGTTATATGGAGACCGTATAGGATGCTAAGGAGTGCAACATGAGACATGGAGGCTGCCGGGAAGATTTACAGAACAATTTTTAAGGGACCTGAGAGCATTTGAGATTTTACTTGAAAAATATGTTTAAGAAGGTTAACTATCAGAATGTTGGAATTTAGATGCGTCTGTAAGAATAAGAAGCGTTTTATACATTAAAGAAGTTTTGTTTAACAATAAAACGTTCTTTATCGGGTTTGAAAATAGCAATGAAGTCATGCGATTTTAAATTTAGTAAGATCCAAAAGTCACGAAAAGAAAAGATTGGAGAAATTTTTTTTTTATATATAATGAATCCATAAAAGACTTTCTTTAGCTCAGAAACGGATGAACTAATACAATTAGTGTAGTTATTATTAAGGTCAGGAAGCTGCTAAAGTATATACTCGAAACTGACACCTCTCAGACTAAATTCGACACAATTGCTTGACGGATCTGTGTGCCGTCCTGATGTGGGAAGAGATCCTCCTTACTGGGTCACTTAAGCATAAAGTTGGATATATATTATATATATATAATATATATAAATAAAATAAATAAATATGATATTATAGATTTATATATATATATAATATTATATATATAGTACTATTATAGTATATATATTATATATATATATTTATATTATATATAGTATAAATCTTGTTTATATATATGATATATGATAATTATGTTATAAAAAATAAAAAAAAAAAAAAAAAATATATATATATATATTATAATATATATATTATATATATTATATATATATAATTATATACCTAGACTTTTTCGAAAAAAAAAGCCATGGTGTATTGGTGCTCTGCCCGTCCTGATGTGGGAGAGATCGTCCTCTACTGGGTCACCTTAAGCGATTATAAAGATTGATCTTATATAATATATAAATATTATATATATATATATAATATTATATATATATATGTATATATATATTATTATAATAATATATTAATATTATATATCATAGTATATATAATACAGGGTTTATATTATATATAGGTATAATATATATATATATTATATATTATATAAAGTATGATATTATATTATATATATATAAAATATTATTATATATTTGATATAATATATATATTACTATATATTAAAAAAAAAAAAATTATATTATATATATATATGTTTATATTATATAATATAGATAGTATAATATATTATATATCTAAATATATATATATTATATTTAGTATATAGTAGTAAAAAAAAAAAAATATTATAAATATTTATATATATATTTATATATATATATATATATATATTATATAAATATAATAATTATATAAATTAAATATAAATATACTATATAACATATACAATAATTATTATATATAAATAAATAAAAAAAATAAAATTATATATATATAATAATATTATGATATATATATAAATACTAATATATATATAATAATAAATATATATTAAATATATAATATACTATATATATATATATATATATATAAGTAAATATATATCATATATATAATTCATATTATATATATTTATACATGTTTAATTGAGAATAATAATTAATTATTAGTATTGTATATATATATATCTATATATATATATATGATATTTTATATATATATTATAATACATATAGTATATATATAGTATATATAATAGTAATATATATATATATTATTTTTAATATATATTAATAATAATATTTATCTATATATAATATATATATACTAATCACATAACATAAATCCACAACACAAAAAGTATGAAATAGTATATATCTATTTATATATATCATATACTTCTTTGTTTGACAATTACCTGAACAAGAAAATATAATATAAAATAAATAGTAAATAAAATATATTATATTATACCTACATATATTATATATATATATATATACTATATATATAACCTTTGCGCCATACATCATATAATAATATATATATATATATTATATAATATATTATATACTATATATATAATATACTATACTATATAATATACTATACCGGTTAGTCATATATACATATGATATATATATACCTATTATATACTATTATATAATTATATCTTATATATATACAAAATGACTAACCCACTACAATAACTCACATCTTTATATACTACTATATATTATACTACCTACCTCCATCACATATATAATATATGTATCACTCCACCATATATTATATTATATATAATATACAATATTAATTTATGATTATCTACAGCAACACCCGCTTATATATTTATATATATATATATGATACTATATAATATATATCTTAATTCACCTTTTCTCTGGAGATGAATTGACTTGGGCCCTGGTCACATCCCTCACAATACAACCTCTTATCCCGAGCACATTCCCAGTTTCCCATGACCATCCCACACTCTACTCAACACACACAGATCACATCAAAACCACACAACTACAAAAAAATCTCATATCTGCAGATTCACCACTCCCTCACTTTCTCTTCTCACCCTACCCATTACCTTCTCCTTTTGCTAAATGACGCCATCCACTCACACCACCAACTCCCAATCCGCTCCCTTCATATCTTCAGCTATCTAACTACAAACTACACCAACCCAGATTTGACTTCAGAACACTCTATGTCAGCAATTTTATCATTGTAATATATTATATACTAATTAACTACTCCTATTCAACAATAATTTACATACATACCTTTGGATAGGTCAGAACTATTTAAATAATTATTACCTTATACACTACATATAAACCATACATTTCTAACTATAGTAATTTTATATTATAAAAACTTATAGACATTTTTTTAATATATCATGTAATATATTATATATGATATATAATATTATATATAGCCACAATATAAGAATATATATATGTATATATAAGAATAGTGATATAATACTTTAAGTATTGATCAGATAAATGTTGATGATCCACATTTGCATTCGCATCCAAGCTGAACAAAAAATAGAAGACTCGTATCAGCAACATCAATAATATATATATATATATTAGTATAAGACAATAAAAGATAAAAATAATAAAATATAACATAACAAAATATAAAAAATAAAAAAAACAAAAAAACAAACAATTTAAAAAACAACTAAAATTAATATATCTATATATATCATATTATATTTTATATATATTCATAATTAATATATTATATATTACTTTATTAACACTTAATTTTACGATCTATTAGGTCTAATTAACATAATATAATAAATCAAATAAATAAAAATAACTATAATATAATAATAATAATATATATAAATAATATATAATATATATAATAATAATTAATATAATATAAATTATATTTTATCACTCAGCTTAATATATATATATATATATATATTAATATTTATATTATTATATATATATATATAAATCAAATATAGTATATATATTTAATGTTATATAATTTATAATTATATTACTATTATTATAATATATATATAATTAATAATCATATATATATATATTAATATTTATATATACTATATAGATATTTATTATATGTATTTATATATGTTAATATATATGTATGATAATATATATATATATTATATATATATAACACATAATACACAACACATACAATTTGCGGGATCCTAATAAAAAAAAATAAAAAAAATAATAAAAAAAAAAAAAATATGGTATCCTTATCAGAAGTTTTAAGAAAGGAAATCCATCTCTTCAGGTCAATCTTAATGTTTTAATATTAGAAAGAAATCTCTCCGAAGGTTATTTTAGAGTTGAAAAGGAACTGCGGAAGATTGAGTTTGGGGATAATTCTTTGTATATTATAGACTTTTTGCTCAGCTGCGTCTTTTAACAAGCCATTAAATTTCTTCATTTAATTTGATTTTTATTATATATATATATAAAGATATATATAATAACTACTTATATATATATACTAAATATTATAATATATAATATAATTATATTATTAATAATTATATTTATTATATGACCTATACTTATATATATACATAGAATTCTCTTTAAAAGAGTATTAACCGATCTCTTCGAAGAAACAATGTATACGATTTTTTTTTCGATTATTTCAAAGCAAAAGTGCGACTAGGATTACAATCCGATTTTTTTTTTTTTTTTTGACTAAAGAGACCCAGATTAATATAGCAAAGAACTGAAAGAGATCCAAAGGTCTTACGGCTCAGCGTGGGGACGACGGGGGGACTATCCGGTCCCCTAAACCACATCCAACCCGCGATCCCTCCCGTCGGCCTCCGAGGCCCCCCACCCTTAAAACATATATATAGAAAAAAAACATAAAAATACAATATCAAAATCTAACATGATAGAAACAAGGCCAACTTGCCGGAACTTTTCGCGCTCTTTCTATTATCGGTTTGCTACCCAGGACCAATGCTGGGGACCCTGCCGAGCAGGATTTCTGCGTTGCTCCGATATTAGGGGCATCCTTTCATCCTGTAACTCACTTTAAACGGCGAAGTGCCTATATATATATACGTCAGAGAAAAAATATCTTATATACTATTTATATAATATACAACTATATACCACTATCATTATACATATATCTTTTCATTATACTACTACTACTACTCTATTACTTTTAAACTTACTTCCTAATATTATTTACACGCCTGAGGATATAGATTCTTTTTCTACCTACAACCCATAACGCTTATTTTTAAAATATTCCTACCCTGCAGATTATAAACAGAGAAAGCGTTACGCCGACCCCACTCTCCCCTCCTCTCTCTCCATCTCTCTATATATATTAAATTACCCTACTACTATATTATCATATCTACATAATATATACAGCTATTACTCTCTATAATATAACTCATATAAACTATATACTATATACGTACCTATATACTATATACCTATACAACCCCTAACCCCCTCACCCCTCCACCCACTACACTCACAAACCCACTACCTACACTACATATATATCATACCTAACTATCACCTATATCACTATAATATACTAGTATATATACCTCCCAACATACCTAATGTGTGTGCGCACTACTTAATATATATATATATTATATACTCATATATTACATATATACTATATCACTAACTTAACACTACTACTAATCCACACACCCCCCTAACAATCTTTTACCGCGACGGTACATTCACTGTAGGTTAGATACTATGTTTAGGAGGCACACGTAAGATCAATACTTGGTTAGGTTCAGAGTCCTTTACAGCACCAACGATCCGTATAGGTTTAAGTCTTGGTTTCGGTCCACCTAAACTAGTTCACGGTTATGACTAATTTGTTAAGCCTCATACCACCAGGATTCTAACCTCCTACCCGTCGTAACCCCACTTCCCAACAAGCTCTCACTCATAACTCTGAACCCTAGCACCGATCGCATATATAACTCAACCTTACCTACCTATTATACCTACATAATACTATATATTCTAATACTTACATATACCCATACTACTCATCACCTATACTAACCCTTTACTACACCTACTACTCCCTACACCTACTCCATACACCTACTCCCTACACCTACTCCATACACCTACTCCCTACACCTACTCCATACACCTACTAAAATCTTGTTAAAACCACTATAACCCTATCAATACCCATCCTAATATCCACTACTCATACTCCATCAGGACCCCTACTATAACACCTAACTCACTCACCCTCTTCAACTCACCTACACCAAAATCAAAAATAAAATAACCAAACAACATAAAAAATAACATCTCCCACACTACTACTACTACACACACCAAGAAAACCCTACTAAACTATACTAACTCCACCACCCCATACCCCTACCCTCAAAATCACAAATAAACCCTAACTACCATACCAATAAAAATAAATACCCACATAACACCCAAAATTAACATAGAACACCTACACCCAACAATTTTCGGTGCAAATGTAATTAAACCACACACCAACACCAACATACAACATAATACACCCACTACTAACATACTATTCCAAACACACTACCCATACCCCACTCACACTACCACTACCTAAACCCCTCATCAACTAACATACTCACACCACCACCCCAAATCACCATAATAAAAACCCACTCCACCCCTCCACCATCACCACCTCACCCTAACTAAATTCATCAAACCATCATCCCTACCCAAACAAATCCAACCATACAATATAAAAAATCACTCATAACCTACTATATAACCCCTCACCCCATAAACCTCAAAACCTATTCACCTAAAAACAACTATACCTAACCTAAACCACTACCCTAATCCACCACCCACCAACCAACCACCACCCTATCTACTACACTACACCCCCTCCACTCCTACCTCACCCCTACCATACATCAAAATACTATACCCCAACCAACCCCTACCCAACCACCTCCACCACAACCCCACTCAACCTCTTTCCAATACACACCTACCAACCCCAATCATACTAACAACCCCTACTCAGCCCCCCCTCATAAAAATAATACCCCTCCATACATACACTATATACCCACACTACACCCCTAACAGTCCATTATAATCAACTACTCCCTAACACCCCCCCACACTCCACCTACCCCCCACACATCAACATAACCCATACCTCACTCCCCCATCCCAGTACTACTACTACCCTCATACCATACTCCAACCCAGCCCCCTAAACTCCTACTACCACATACTACTACTATTTATCAAACCACAATATACACGAATAACCCTTATATATACCTATACTACCACTATAAAAAAAAAACAACAACCTATATTTCATTAAACCATATACCTATATATAATATATATAATAAACATATACTATTAATATACTATATATATATATATCACTATACTATATTAGTATAATATATATGGTAAAAGTTACTTAACGCCACACGAAAATACCCGTACACCAGATCAAATAAAAATATCCTACCAAAAGTCAAGCCATCCTATGACTACACCTAAGAGCTGTTTTAGGGGCACGCCACAATTGCAATTTTTTTTCTGACGCTCCATGACCTGACTGACACCTGACCTTAACCAAAACACCTGCTCCACTCTTCCTGACCTGACACCTTGACCTGACATAAACCAAACCTACACCCTAACCTACACCATGACACCTAACCTAAACCTAACCTAGACCTAACTAACCTATATGGATCTAAACCTAACTACACCTAACCCAACTAAACCTAATACAACCTAACCTAACTTAACTCTAACTACCTTAACTAAGGGGACGTTGCGCCGTTCGAAACACTAAGTAATTCTTTTTCTGGGAATAAATTCATACCCCAAATCTTTCCGCAAGACGGAAGAGTATTTTCTCGATATCAATTATTTGTTTTACATCACCCCTATTGCCAAAAAGGCGTATTAGAATTCATGTAATATCTTCTTCCCCGAATATTCAAGGGTGCAATCTGCATTTCTTCATCAACAAAGTTTTTATAACAATGCATTATCATGCTCGCACTCAAAAAGACTCTTTCCACAGCGGATTCTCAACTCGGACACATAACCTTGCCCATACGTCGCCAACCGCATCACCTATTTTATCCCGAAATACACCTCCAAACTCAGCAGCATCATAATACGACGAATATCTTTCATTTTCCTTTCTTCTGATTTTTTTTCCGCCTAATTTCTCCTTTTTCCCCCATCACAAACCTCCTCCTTAATAAAGATCTCCTAACGCCTCAGACCACTCATATCCCCCACACTCATTCCTATATTTTGCCCAATGATCATCACAAGTTAAAAAAATCGTAGTTCAATTGTATGGACGACTAAACAAAATTGAAACAAAAGAATACAAAAAGTATAAGGCGTTGAATTTTAGTTATAACACAGAAATAGCAGCCTCAATGTGGGGAGAAAAGCCTCTTTTTTCTTAGTACCAAATCAGATCCAAAGAAGTTGAAACTGGTGGCAGTGGCAACCGTTTGGGTATTTACAACAATTTTCCTAATGAAAAAATGGAGTATCTCGCCAATTTTTTAAGCTTTGTAAAATTTAATTACTATCCAGATGAAGATAGGTAAAAAAAGTTATCATGCTGTCTTTTTTGTTCTTTATTTTTCTTTTTTTTTTTTTTTGCAATAAAAAGAAAATCGTAATAACTTTTGTATTAATATCCGATTAATAGGAAACTTTCAGAGCATGTATAATTAGAAAAAATACACATATTATTTTAATAATATTCTTGTAATTAAACGTCTTTCCTATTATGCTTCAAACTACATAATTTTAAAATTGTATAGCTCGCAAGTGGCAGCAAAACCATTGGGCGTCAACAGAGAATTTTATCTAAATAGCCATGTTCGCCTTATGTCACGTTCACATCTCCGATAAAATTTCATTTTTATCAGACGAATAATAAAAAAAATGTTGCATGATACAAATCATTAAAAAAACTTTAGTATCATAGAACAGAATCTGTTAAACTTAATTATTACTTTATTACGATCAGTTTGAAAATTTGCCAAGATTATTAATTTGATTTGAATATTTTTTTGTTCAAAGTCAAAAATTTTGAATGCCCAACAGATTCTGTCGCTGGCTCATGGGCAACTTTTTCAGAAAAGTTTTCAAAGTTTTCTCGTGATCAGCGGCAAAACTGTTGGGCCATACCAAATATTAATAAATAGAATATAAATATTGTAGAAGTAAACAAGCTGTGAAAATTTCATTGCAATCGAGTAAATATTAAAATAAGCACTGGAAATGTGTTCTATTTTATTTAAAAAAAATTTTTTTTTTTGCTACTGCCATAGTAGGTTTCATGAATAATTCTTATAATAATTTTTTGGTTCAAGATCATCACGAACTTTCATGCTCATAATGACTATAGGGCAAGGAATACATTTTTTGTTTAGAAATAAATTGTTTTGTAAACTAAAAGGGGGTTTGCTGCTGGCAATATGGGAATTTGAAAATTAGAAAATTTCGACAAGCACAGAGGCAAATCCGTTCTTCATTTACAAAAAAATTTAGTTTAACAAAAAGTTATAGCTTAAAGATTAATACATACTCGTAAAGTTTTGAAGTATAAC
>JABUQX010138036.1:17500-31530 GCA_015478945.1 Trachelipus rathkii | reverse complement strand
CTTATATAATATATAATATATATAAATAAGCTATATATTATTATCATACTTATATATATATTATAAATTAAATATATATTATATATATATTATATATATAGTATATAATCAGGGGTGGGGGGTGTTCAAGTAACATTTTTCAGAGCTTTAACAAAGTTTACAAAACAATACTCTTAGTAGAATTGCTTTCAATACCAAGTACAAGTACTCTAGAATTGGTTCAAGTACAAAGTTACAAGTACTTATAAAAAACTTGATATATATATACTTACATAGATAATATATATAATATATATATAATAATATATATTATATATATATATATAAAAACCATATATATAAATATATATATATATAAATATAATATATATAATCCTTATTACTCTGAGATATTATATATATATATATATATAATATAGTATATAATAATTATATAATATTAATATATATATATATATAATATATAATATATTATAAATTTATATATATAATATATATATATATATAAATAAATATATATAATATAGATATATAATCTAGAAATATATATATATATATATATATATATATATATAGATAATAATTATATTATATATATATATATAAATATATATATATATTTATTATTATATATTATAATATATACATATATTATAATACTATATATTAGGCGAATATATTTGTAGCGATAGTATCAGTTATCGGTATCGTATTGGTATCGCAGGTATCGGCATTTGGTGAGGATCGTTTATAATATGGCCGATACTCTTACTTTTTGGGCAGTTTGAAGAATTATGAAAAACTTTATTCATTAATAAATCTAGTTTCGATAATATAAACGTGTTATTAAGTCTTTACGTGATGGTGGACGAATTAAATCGGCCATCTCCCAATCGGGGAAAATCAGCATATCATTTTCTCATCATCATCATCCTTCGTCATGAATGCATTCTATTATTATTACATCGTAAGTGAAGAAAGAAGAAGAAATATACCACCCAGAAACGGGCTGGGAGAGAAAGATTATGTTCGCATCATAATTTAGAACTCTAAAATTTTAAAAAGTAACAATCGAGATCTGTCCAATGTCTCGTATATTAAATTTTTATTTTAAATCAATGTTTAATTTTACTACTATATATTAATAAAAAAAATTACATTAAATTTAAGTTTGATTATAGGGAACATGAATTATTTATATTAAATAATTTCATATTATGACAAAAAATTATTATTATTAGTAAAGAGAAAATATTATAATATATTTATTATTATTATATATATTAATATAATATTATTATTATTATTACCCTAACCTTTTTTGTCTTGTCTTAGGACCCAGGATGAACGAAGAAGAATTCCATTCCTCTAACTCGTAATATAATCCAGCTATATTAATTTATCTCAGAATTCCCCTCTAAAGATGGAGTAATGTGTCTAGTATAAACATTATACTCCCTCCTGTTAACACATTCCGGCTGATAACCTGATAACGTTCGAATTTTTGTAAAGAAATGTAAAAAACAACGACTTAATTTCATGACCACACCATCTTGCTCTTGTTTCGTGATGAGCAGCTCATATATCAAATCGATTATCTCACCGTTTTCTTCCACTATCCAATAATCCAAATCTTATTATATACCTCATTTTTTATGTGTGGAAGAAAGAGAAAAAGTTTGGGCTTGCGATTGAATTAATAATGCTTGTCTTTATAAATGCATCCACATTTTTGAACAACTATAAAAAAAGATTTGAGCCTATTGACTTGGTAACTGAGATTAGGATTTCCATTAATATCACAGATTATCCTTATAATTTCATAAACAAGATCTCAAAGAGTTCCGATTTCTTATCTTGCTTGGATCCGCGCAAAGCTTTGCGAGCGTCTAGAGTTCTTAACAAAAGAACTGCTATTTCAAAAACTAAATTCCATAATATCGAAATAAATAGACTGATTTTTCAAGTTTTGATGTTTGTGGCCATTATTTCTAAGTTTGATTGTTGGTAGTAACTAAAACACAGAGGTTACATTTGTAAAAACTAAATAATGGCGGAGTTTGTCCAATAATATCCTCATATATTTATGTGGAGACTGGCTAACTGTCAAAGATAAAGTCTTCCGATCCTCACTTTCAGGAGAGTAGGTGGTTGTGAGCAATTAGGTATGCATACTAAATTCTATTTTAATAAATTATTGGTAAATTTTTTGAAAAATTGGAAAGCGTAATTGCAATTAAAGTTAAAGCTCTTGGTTCCGGGTCGAAAACCCTAAAGGCAGAGAATATTTTAAGTAAGAAATTAGACTTCACAAAGGCAAGATGCGATAAAGGACTGAAATCCTATACTTACATGAGTCCTTGACTTAATGAGTTAAGTCCAGCATTATCGAATATAGATTTCGCTTGCCCTCTCCAATCCAGTGGATGCGAGACTGCTAATGTAAACCGAAGCAAACGTCCTACACATACATTTTGACCGCCGCGCATCGTGTTCTGACCAGCAACCAATTCTTTGAACACACCTTACCTGTTAATGTCATGATAACCCGAGCTAGTCATGTCAACTTATAGTAATACACCACCTTCCGCAGCCGTCTCTTATGAAAAGTGCGATAAAAAAATCTGAACCAGCCAACCCTCCACGTTATATCTGCTTTCCCTCTACAAAGAATACGCTTTTCTTCTATTAAAATTACTTTCTCATCCAACAGGCCTCCATCATGAGATATTTTAGTATTCCGATATTTTATGACTCTACCAAGGAGCGTGCATAATATGTCCTGTTTATTATCTCAATAGCGCACTTTCATCGGGCCTTGACATATTCAATCCAAATGGACCGCTATTGTGGATGAAACAATTGACAATTAAACGGTGCCTGCCAGTACGGGACGGCTAATTTACCAGATAACTTAATTTATAATGTGGAGCATAGCGTTTTGTTGAATTTCTTGAAAAATTAGTGTATCTAAATGTAAGCTTCATTACTTCTGTGATATTAATGATGGGGACTTGTTAATCGTTGAGGATAGCATATTCATTTACTTCCATCCAATAACTAAAATCTTTGTCTTTTCATTTCAAAATATTATATAATTTCTAACGAAATATAGGTTTATACACATATATGCTTTGAATTAGACTTATTTATGCTGCCAATTATCTGTTGGTAGTAAGATAACAATAAGTTTTGATTTTAACCTTGTGCTGATGTATCATGAAAATCAGGAAATAAAATAATCTCTTCATATTAATCCCCTCCTAGCTTAATTTTCATCACTAGAAATTCGTTATGGAGGAACTTCTTTCAGACGAGCAATAAAGCCAAATCTTATATATTCATGAGTTTAATAACGTAAAGTGCCCTGACGTCACTCTCATATATTGATTCATATATATCCTTAATGACATAATACTTTCTTATGATTATCTCTATGTTCTAAAACTTCTATCTTAAAGAACTTCGGCAAATCTAATTATAGTGTTTTTCTCCTCTTATATTCGTCACTCTGAGTAGTTCTAGTACTATATAAATAACTTTCAAACTTAAAAAAATAAAGGCCAAATCCCTTATTTGGCCAATACATATATACCTATTTTCCTACGTAATACTATATCAAATCTATACTATACTGATACGATCTATCTGGTACATTTCCTCTAATTCCTCCTCCTTCATAATATATGTATATATATATTAATTATAATATATATTATAATGTTATTTATATTTAGTTACCTCTAAGTTATATATTATATCATATGAATTTTGTGGTATTTGGTAAATAAAAATATTCTACTTTAACAACATCAAATTTATAATATTAACCACAACACAAACAATAACAACAACCACACAAACAACAACAACGAACACAACAACTAGACCACAACAAACACAACATAGAACAACGAACACGAACAGACCTCCAACAACAACCAACAATCTAACTAAAAACAACAACAACAAAATAAAAAATAATAATGAGAATAAATCAGAATAAAAATTTAGATAAATTAGTTAATAGGAGCAATAAAAATACATAATAAGAAATGAGTACAATTTTCTACAATAATCCGGAATAATGAGATATTAAAGTGTGAAAAGAAAACCCTTAGTAGGTAGTTAAATAAAGAGAGCGTGCTTCTTCAATAAAATATATTATATACGTTATATATATATTATATATATATATATACTACGATGTACTATAACCCAGCCCCCTCGTATCATACTATTTTTATCACATGGTCTCTATATATAGTATAATATATATTCAATACCAGTCCCACTTTTCTCTACAGTGTTTAGGGTATAATAAAGTCACTGATCCTTTAGATATATCACGAGCACGCTGATAGATATTCAACTGGTACATATACATACATTAAGCGAATACGAATAAAATGTGATATATGAAGAGTACATTCAAGCTATTTTTTTTAAGTGCGGTCATATTCGTGTTCCGTTCTCTTCTGATTACTTCATTTTATATCTAAAGCTTTCTCTAACTCTATTTATTATTGAATTTTCCTCATTCCTCTATAGATCTTTTATTTAAACCCATTTTTAACTTACTGTCAACTTTTTTTCCTATATCTATATCTTTACCAGGGACAACATTCTGATTGAGCGCAACTCTATTATTCTTCTAGATCTAATCTCCGATTTATATCTTCCTATCTTCTTTCGATATTATATATTAATCTACCTAAAATGTAATATATCGGATTTGGCCTCTATAATGAGTTACTTAACTGGCGATAGATATAATATTACTTTCCTTTTAAGTATGTGTATTAAGTTAGGTATTATTTGTCCTATGATAATCATTTTATAAAACAGATCATTTAATTTTCATATGTTTATAAAAAACTGTACTTAATGGAAAGTAATGTATTGATAAAACTGGATGTAGAATATAGCTAATTTTTAGATAAACTAGGAATTGATATGGGCATTTTTTGAAGTTAAATATTGTAGAATCCATTTTATATAAAATATAGTAATATAATAATCACTTTATTAAAAATGATAACATCTTATTTATTTAAATGAAATGATTAAATCATTTTATATAATGATAATCATTATTATTAAAAATGATATAATCATTTTATAAAATATATTAATTAACTTAATTTATAAATAAATATAGATTAATCATTTTATATTATTAAAATGGTAAATCCAATTATTATATAAGAAAATGATAAAATTATCATTAGGTATATATAAATATAATAATTTAATTTTAATTAAAAAATGAAAAGGTATATGAATTTTATATAATAATAATATGATTAAATCATTTTAGTTAAAAATTTTATTAAGAATATATTCATTTTATTGAGTCAATATAATGATAAATTACATTATTTTAGATCCCCTCTCACATAGGTGTTCTCTCTCCTATATAGAACTTTTTAAAAAATGAAGTATATTATTTTACTTAAGCTACATATACTCTCTCTCCATATGTCTATAGAATTACTTATTGCTACTGTATGAATGCATTTTATCTTCAATAGCGTCAATAAACTTAAGAGTGTTAAAATCTAATATTTTGATGTAGTAAAAGATCAATACGGATTTTCACTAAAAATGAGAGAATTAATTTTCAATGCTTACCTTTTCAAAATATAAAATAGAATTACTCAAGTTATTTATTAAATAGTGTATAGATCATTTAGTTATAAAATATAGGATAGATGCTCACTTTTTACTTCTATATATAATTACATTGCTGTTCTAAATTTTATGTGCCGTTCTTTATGGATGGTATTGTGTCGTTGTATTCAGTTGTATATCTTTTCCTACTTGAAGTATTATTTATATTATCCTTTTAATTCTATTTAATTTAATAAGTATTATATTATTGTGTAATAAATTAATAGATCTTTGTATAATCATAATTTATTTATAGATACATAGCTACGATATTTTCTTCTATCAAGATATCACTCCTCAATATCATTTTTATATAAATAAAAAAGGCATGCATCCAGGCTTATGGTAGGTAAGCGCCGCTTAACTTATATATTATATCACCAATAAAATAAATTCACTCTCTCAATACTCATAATAAAGTAATCAATTTATTTTAAATACTCCTCTAATTTACTATTTACCTCTATATCTAATACTACATAGTTACATTTATTTCCCTCTTAATTAAATTAAAGTACCGATACTACATAATATCTCATTATTATAAAATTAAATGTTATATATTATATATCGTAAACAAATATAAGTCTAGAAATTAAACTCCTCGTTTCTAAACAAAACAATGCTAACTAATACAAATGATCACTTGAAACACTAACATATCTACCATCTCTCAAGATCACAGTCGGCTAAGACATTATATTCAATATGAAAATGAATTATAATTAAATTGAAATATTACTAAAATACTTTAAGCAAACTACAGTAGAAAATCATTTTATAAAATAAATAGTATATATTAAATTCAAGAAATAATAATTTTATAAAATTAATAAATGATAAATTAACTTTATTATAAAAAAATGGGATAATATCAAATTTATTGAGTATTCTATTTCGTGCAGATGCCTAATAGTTTATATAAGAAAATTTGACATACACATTGGAGAGAAAATGGAAATATTGTCATCTATTGTGTATATAAAATATATATCTCGCTGTATATATAATTAAATATACTTATAGCATATTTAAGTCTGATCTTCTTAGTATATAGTCAAATTCTTCATTAAAATATCATATATCTGTTTTCTGCACCTCTTTATAATTCCCATCCTGCTCATTCAAAATTATGGTAGAAGATAGCGTGTATCGGACACATACTGGCATAAAATATAGACCGAGTCATTTTATCAGCCATTTATAAAAGTATCTTAATTACTATTGATATAGTAAACTATAATAATAATCATTTCTACTCACAATTATAAAAAAATTGAGTATACTGCCGAGATTATTATCAAAGACACATAATTTTTCAATTCATAATTCTAACTAGGTGGCGAAAATATTATAGCTCTGATCTTTTTCATTAAAAGACTATACTACATCTAATCTTCATACTTGTATATAATATGATCGTGGAGCCTTGTGTATATATATTGAAAATGGAAATTATGCCAGAATAAAATTTCATTATATATATTCAAATGAAGTGGCGGGTTATCTTTCACTAAAATCGATCTTTTTAGTGGCTACATATAATCATGGAACTCTATACCGAGCTTTCTTTATTGTATATGTAGTAAAAATTAAGGATTTAATCTATATTTATAATGAAATCTCAATTCTATATTGATATATAGTATCTAATGAATGAGTGTCATTTATTTATATGAAAATGATAATCATGATGTTAGTAATATAGGAGATATATCAAATAGCTGTGATCTATATGGGTACCTAAAGAGAATGATAACTGTATATTTTTATATTAAAATATGTAATAATTAAATCAATTTTATAATATAAATATCAAATTAATAATTCATCTTCTATTTTTAATGATAAGACAAATGCGTATCGATTACACTTCTGTACATAAATTTAATGAATATTCTCTATAAACATGATCTCTCAATAATGATATAATTTTCTGAATAGCATCAACTTTGTGTATGCGAATTCATCATTTTTATATATCATACTAATGCACTTACTTAATCAAATTATTTATTGAATACAATTGATAGAGATACGCAGTGTATTAATTGTTAAACACAAGGAGCATAAGTTAAATACAATGCTTACTTTTAACACACTACGTAATAATATCCATGGTGTGTGTATTGATACCAAGCGAACTCGCTGTGTAAATCATTTATATTTAAAACAATAAGTGATAATTCATCCTTCTAGTATAAAGCGACCAACGAGTGAGAGTACATTGGGACCTTGCTGTATAACTGACGTAGTAGGTACTTATGATCGGATTCGAGTTTATTAATGAAAGCTAATGAGGCAACTTACCAAGTTGCAATTTGTATTTATACGTATTGACACTGCTGACTCCTAGCCTTTAATTGCTATCAAATTGGCTATGTCATCACTTTTCAAACATACAATGGTTATTGCTTATATGTTATAGTGGGTAGATACACATTCTAATAAAATTGATTCATTATCTCGATTTCTTTAGTAAAAAGCCTCTGAGAATTCATATTCTATTCCCATGCCCTAAATATCTATAAGTCCATACGATCAATACGTGTTATAAGATTAAATAGAGAATCAGTGAAAATCAGATTTATATTATATGTAGATGAAATAGTCTAAATTCATGGATTTATATGATTTAAGATTATTGAATAATCTCTGACTACTCCTTTATATCTATTAATTATTAAGTAGATCTACTACCGAGGGTGAGATATGTTATATTAAACTAAAATGCTTAAATCATTTTATAAAAAAATGACTTAATATATAATAGATTTTCAAAAAAAATAGCTAATCCAATGTAATAAAATCAAAATTATTTGCATAAGATTAAACATATTGATATTTTATTATAAGTAAATGATATCTTTTATTTTATTAAATAAGTGTAATCTTAAATAAAAATAATAATCATTTGTATAAAATTTATATAATCATTTTATAAAACCGATAATCCTTTTAGTTAAAGAGTGATAAATATTACTCATCACATATTTTTTTCATATTTTTGATAAAATATTATTTTAAAATAGTGACATTTTAATTTATAGAATTTACTGATTATAAATCGTATTTTAAAAAAAAAAATGAATCATAATCCTTTAAAATTACTTCTATCAAAGCTAATTTAATGATAATCGGCTAACTTTTATATCAACCTTAATGATCATCATTTTTAATAAAACTTAAAGAACCTTATTTTTATAAATAAATTAATATATAATCCATATTTTATAAAATAATATGATATAAATCATTTCATAAAAAGGATAATCCTTTTATATAAAAATTAATTAATAAATTAAGTCAATTGTTATATATTAAAAAAAATCCTCATTATTATTTACCATTTTATTATTATACAAAGCATATTAATAGCTTTATATATTATAGGTCATATTATAGTTTATAATAAATCAGTTGAAAGTATCGATAGAATCAGATATTTATGAAAAAAAGAATAATTTTGAATAGTTTTAAATAAGAGCGAGAGTGTAAGAATAACAAATTTTGATACAAAGTATCTGTTATTAACAGAATCAAGTGTTATTATAAAATTGAGAATGAATGATTTATATTTAAAATCCATAATTCATTGTAAAAAAATGATAATCATTTTATAAAAAAATCCGCATTAATTATTTTATTAACCCACCGAAAAATGTGATAATCATGTTATAAAAATGATAACAGTTTTTAAAAAAATTAATGTTGTTAATAATCCATTTAGTTAGAAAAATATAGATTATTTTAGTATAAAGAATGAAATCTTTTTATAAAATAATCATTTTTTATAAAATAAAAAATGATATTTATAAAGAATGGCATAGTCGAATTCTGTAATAATATGCTGAATATTTATTTAAAAATGCTTAAAATTATCATTATAATATTAAAAAATAGCTACCTCGATCTCATATTTAACATTCACCTAATCGTGGCCTTTTGATATTAATACCAATGAATAAGTCACCATCTTGACTGTGATGTAGGATAAACCTAACTACTCGGTTAATCAATCTTTCATTCGAGGTGACGGAATGGAATAATGCTACTCTTCTTTATCCACTCCGAGATAATGCTTCGTTCATCATCAGGTTAGTTCAAGTTCCTCCCTCCATCCCATCTCTTCTTTATACAAATAGGCTCCAAGATTCGCACTTCTCTATTACAGCGTCAGAAATTAAACTGCGAATGATAACTCCTTTGTACTATAAATGCAATCGCAGAGAAACGAATTGCATGTTTTTTCATCGAAAAATGATAAACTGTTACATAACAAAAATGTGGTTTATAAGTACATTGTGTATAATTGGTATTCAAAATCATAATCGAGTTTTGATAAATAGGAGATGTAATTCTCCCAATCCATTTTATGAGAACAACGATAACGGATGCGCGCCTCTTATGGTTAATCAAATATTGACTAGTAGCAATTTAGATATAAACAATAGAAGTGAGAGTGAAATGAACACTGTTTTTCTGTAATTCAACTCATGACCTCCGGCTATTTAGGTGGTAATCTCCTAACCTAAACACATTAGAATAGTACATTTGTATAAAAATTACAATCATGGTTTATTAGATTAAAAATGAATATATTATGCTAATGTGTATATTAACGAGCGAACGATAATCTAGTTGTAGAGTGAAAAGTGGAGATTAGAGATACGTTATAGGTAAAGTATTAGAATTGAGTAATACGAAAATTTGATAGAAAGAGATAATAATTAAATTAATTTTATAATAAAAATGAGAGATAATTTTATTAAAAAATGATAAAAAATTGTTATAAGAATGATAATCATTTTATAAAATGATAATCACTTTATAAAATGATAAAGTGTTTGTATAAAAATGAGTACTCATGTGGTATAATTTCATATGAATATTTGTAATCAAAAGGAATGTGATAATTTATTTTATAAAAAAATCATAAATCATTTTATAAAAATGATCATTCGGTGAATCAACGAGTAAGTCATTTTATCAATTTTATAAAACGATAATCATTTTATAAAAATGATAATCTTTTATAAAAATGAATAATCATTTTATAAAATTGAAATCATTTTATAAAAATGATAATCATTTTATAAAAATGATTAGTTTCAATTTTATGAAATATATAATAATACATTATTTATAAAAAAATGACAATCGAGGTAATTCTAACAAAAATATAGAAATGCTGTGCGCAACTAATTTGATACTATCTAATTTTGTTAAAAAGTAAAATATAATAATCTTATTGTTTAAATTTCATCAACTAATGCGATTTTATGAAAATTATTATAATTAGTTTATTATATATTTAAATGATAATCATTTTTTTATGTTATAAAAATGGTGCATCACCATTAATTTATATAAAAGATGAATTTAATCATTTTGATAAAAATATAAATAATTAATACTTCTTTATTTTAGATATAAAATTATGAATAATAATGTCAATAAAATAATATTCATTCTTCATTTTCTATCAAAATGAAATTACAATTTTTAAATTTTAAGTTTCAAAATAATTATAAATTTCACTACTTAATTATTCCAAAAATTGTTTCCATTTTTTTTTTATAAAAATGATAATCATTTTTATAAGAAAAAGTGCTAATTACATTTTTTTAAAACAATGCTAAAATCGTATGATAAAATAGATAATACAATTTATATAAAAATGATAATCTATGTTACTTAGAGATAGCAGAAATTGCATTTTATAAAAAAGATAATTATTTGATAAAAATGATATTTATTTTTTATAAAAATGAATGAAAATCATTTTATAAAAATGATAAATCATTAAACATGTATATAATCCATTTAATCTTGTATTATTAAATATGAATAAATCAAAGTTTAACATCATATTTGCTTGTTAAGTAAAGAAAAAATAAAAATGAAAAACTATGCAAAACTTTATAAAAAAAAATAAAAAAAATTTTAATGTTAAAACTTTACACAGAATAGATGACAAAATCCATTTTTATATTTAATATTGTATTTGAATCATTTTAATTAAAATTGATTATATTAATTATTATGTTTAGTAAAGAAAATGATAGCTTCAGTTGGCTAGGTGAGAAAAATGGGATTATAATCATGATTTTTTATAAAAAAATGCCCGAAAGAATCCATTTATATATAATAATTAGATAAATCATTTATAACCTCCCTCAATCCCCTTTATAAAAAATTATAATTCGTTTAATAAAAAACTTATATCATTTTAATAAAAATATGAATTAATTTCTGTTTTTTATATAAATATTTTTTAGGTCATGTGTATCTAGTTTTATAAAAATGATCATTTATAAAGGATATCATTTTATAAAAAATTGATAACTATTTATAAAAATGATCAATTGCGTTATTTTATAGAGAGTAATATAATCTTTTGTTTATAAAAATGCTAATGATTTTATAAAAAAGAGGATAACTATTTCTTTTATTAATAATAAAAATGATGAATCAGTTTCTCTCAAAGCATAATGATACTGAGTACAGATTTATAACAGATAATGATAATCCAGTAATCTGAAAGGTTATACTATGTAACTACATAAATCACTGAATAAATAAAAAAAGTATTATTAACAGTATTATATATTTCCATTTTAATAAATAAGAATGACACTTTTCACTGATAATAAAAAAATTGCAAGTTATCTGGTAATCTGGGACATCTATAGATCCATTACAGTATAAGAAATGGAGAAATCATGGTGTTTAATAAACATGATGAGTGAATAATTTATAAACAAATGATACTCATTTCTTTAACTAAATATGAGTATTTCAAAAACCTCTTAATATTAGAGAAAAGAAGGAGGGATGAATTATAAATAAATTTATAAAATAAATGATCAAGTTACTTTGTTTATAAAAGAAATATAAAGTAATGTGTTATAAATAAGAAATAAATATATTATATTGATTATAAATGGATTAATTCATATTTTATTAATAAATAAATCAATAATTCTAGTAAATTTATTAAAAAATGATTTAATAACAGTTCTTAAATATCATTTATTAAAATATAATGCTAATTCGTAGGTACCAAAATGCCACCATCTATTGTAGAAATACTTGTAATAATACCATTTCTTTAAAAAATAAAATGAAACCTTTTATATAATAAATGATAATTGCATTTCTTTTATACAACATAATGATATTTTTAATCATGTCGCAAAGATAACTAGATATTTAATTATTTTATTAAATTATAATTTGTTTACTTGCAAAATTACTTACTTAATCTCAACTTTAGAATAAAAATTGATTTAATTTATTGTATTATAAAATAATTGATAAGTCATTTTATTAAAACAAATGAATATTTATTTTACTAAATTTGTTTTATGTTTCAAATAGAAGATTGGTATATCTAATATTATAAAAAAATTTCATAAATCATGGTTTTAAAAGATAGGTTATATAACATTCATTAGATATGAAAATATTTCAGATAACGCTTTTTATAAATAATCATTTAGAAATTTTAAATTAAAATGAATTAAATGATTTTAATACAAATCATAATCAATATTGCTATAAGATAAATTTAATAAATATCAATTTATTGTCGTGAGTATTTAAGGTCAATGTAACTGACAATTTACACAGCAGGACTTGTAATAAAGTGATTAATGATTTATATAATTAATTTTGATAATCTTTTGTTGAATTATGATAAATGATTTATAATCGAGTATATTAATTATATTGATTTTGATGCAATATGAGTAACACTGTTAAAATGATAATCTATTTATATTATAAAAAGATATGAATATGCTAATAAAGAAATTTGAATATAAAATTCAGAAATACCTTTATAAATTCAATGATTGAAACGGTTAGATAAACTAGAATGATATCAATTCGATTTCACTCCAAATAATATTATCCTAAGTTAAAAACCCTTTCAATTAAATTGAACTATGTTCCTGATCAATTTAATCATTTTAATATAAGATGACTTCTCATATTATAAAACGTATAGTAATTTTATATAATTTTATTACGAAAAAGATAATAACTTTTTTGAAAGACGAAAATAATTTTATTAGAAGGTTTTTTAGTTAGGGATATAAAAATGTTTAATTCATATAGTATTATAAAAAATAATGGTAATCATTTTATAAAATAATAATACCTTGTGTTATAAGAATTGACAATCGATCGTTCTCTAAAAAAATATGATAATCATTTTTATAAAAATAAGAATTTAATCATTTAATAAGTTTTATATTTCAAGTTTTTATAATAAATGTAGATTATTAATATATAATGTGTTAATAAACAATGTTTAAAAATTAAATTTTATTTATTAATAAAAATGAAGA
>JABUQX010138036.1:5000-12500 GCA_015478945.1 Trachelipus rathkii | reverse complement strand
TATTATTCCATTTTCTATGGCTTCACTTTCGATTTTGTTTTTTCTTTCTTCGTGGCCTTAGTTTTCATCTTAAAGTGTTTCATTTCTTATCTATTGTGGTTTTATATTTCATCTTTTAGGTGTTATATCATACTACGGTTTACTTTCTTTTTCCATCTGTAACGGTTTTATTTTTCATTTTTTTAAAGTTTTAATTTTCAGCTTCTGATATTTTGTTGTCACTTTCTAGTGTTTAAATCTCCTTGTATTTTATTTATCCTTTGCTCTTTTAATTTATTTGCTATCATTTCATCTATTATTTATTGACCTATCTTCCACTTCCAGTGATTTTTTAATTTAATCTTTAGTGGTTTTTATTTACTGTTTGTTGCTTTGTTTTATTTCTTCGGTAGTTCTTTTTCGTTTTTTATGATTTCATTTCCTTTTCATCTCTTTAATTAATTTTACTTACATATTTTTGATGTTTCGTTTCATCTCTTTTGATTTTATCTTAATATATTTTATAATTTTAATCTTTTTTTTATAATAATTTATTTTGTTTCATTTTCATTCTTTCGATATTAAACAATGTAAATATATTCAGTGTCTTGCCGTAGCCTCACATATGATTTTTTATTTTTAAGATTCTTTGGTTTTGCCCAGATATAATTTTACTTATGGTACTTTCCTATCCATATTCTCAATTTTATTGCCTCACTCTTTGTGTTTTAAATTTTCATTCTTTTTTTTTTTTTTTTTTGGCCTTTTATTTTCCTTCTTGCCCAGCTTTGTTTAATATTATTATCAATTTGGAATATGTCTATCCAGTTTTGTAGCTTGATACTGTAAGATATTGTCTACCTTTTTAAAATTTTGCATTTTTCTGTCTTTATTCATATTTTCGATTATGTTATAACCAGATAAGTCCATGATATATCAGCAAATGAAAAAAATAACAAATTAAATGAATATTAATCCAGCAAAATAAAAAATACAATACTTATTTCAAATGAATAAAGAAATTGAATTTGAATATTCTTCTCCTTCCTAAACTCGTATCAATTCCTTATAGTTGATTCATGATAATAATAATAAAAATTGCAACAACAACAACAACAACAACAACAACAACAACAACAACAACAACAACACAACAACAACAACAAAATAAATGATAATGATAATGATAATGTGATAATGATGGGGCTTTATTATAAGCAATTTATTAAGTAGGCAATGTTTTCAAGTGCTTTTAATATTTTGTTGAAATTAAAAAGTAATCAAACAAGTTGCTTCCGAAATAAAAAACCATCCAAACATCTTTATTATTTTTACTAATTTTATTGCTTTATAAAATTAATTATAGTACTTTTGTCACTGATTACTAATAATTTCACATTACTACTACTACTACTACTACCAATACTACTACTAACTACTATCAATAATAATAATAATAATAATAATAATAATAATAATAATAATAATAATAATAATAATAATAATAATAATAATAATAATAATAATAATAATAATAATAATAATAATAATAATACACACACACACAACAATAATAATAATAATAATAATAATAATAATAATAATAAATAATAATAATAATAATTAATAATAATAATAATAATAATAATAATAATAATAATAATGACACATTTCAAGTAACAATGACCAAATTTTTGGGAACAAAAAGTTTTGAGTTTTCAATTAATAATGTTGTCGATAATAAGAAGACCAGAGCATAATAAGGACAAGTAAAGTTAACACGTCGTAGTTGTGTTTGTGGCTTAAATAGTTTTAATAGTTAAGTAAAAGCGCGGAGAAAATCCTTCCTTCCGATGTAAGTGTTATTATCATGCTTTGCCTGATTTTTTATTTGGAGCGAAAGGCAATGAATGGTGCTGCCGTTTGCGCTTCGATTTTACTCGGTAAACTTCGATAATAATAATAATAATACTAATAATAATAATAATAACAATAATAATAATAATAATAATAATAATAAATAATAATAATAATAAATAATAATAATAATAATAATAATAATAATAATATTAATAATAATAATAATAATAATAATAAAAATAATAATAATAATAATAATAATAATAATAATAATAATAATACTAATAATAAAATAATAATAATACATAATAATAATAATAATAATAATAATAATAATAATAATAATAATAATAATAATAATAATAATAATAATAATAATAATAATAATAATCATACTAATATAATAATAATAATAATAATAATAATAATAATAATAATAATTATAATAATAATAATAATAATAATACCCAAAAACAATAACAGTAACAGCAACAACAATAACAACAAATAATAATAATAATAATAATAATAATAATAATAATAATAATAATAATAATAATAATAATAATAATAATAATAATAATATAATAATAATAATAATAATAATAATAATAATAATAATAATAATAATAATACAAATCTCATTACCCACATTTATAATACTACTAATATTAATAGACACTTATTATTATTATTACTATAATTATAATTATAATGAAAATTACAATAAAATTATAATTATAATTATATCTATAATTATAATTAATTATAATAATAAAATAAATAATAATAATAATAATAATAATAATAATAATAATAATTGTAATAATACTACTAATTAATAATAATAATAATAATAATAATAATAACAATGTAATAATAATAATAATAATAATAAGAACAATAATAATAATAATAATAATAAAATGTCTCTGAATTTCCATTCCTGTTAGGCCTTCTTGTCCACCTTTGTTTAATTCAAACTGTTAATTTAGGAACCTTAACACAAACTAAATTATTCTGAAATTTCAGTACTAAACTTTAAGATAAAGGAAAATCCTCTCTTTCTACCTCTTCTGAACGTGAAACTTAAATAGATTTTTAATGTTCGGTCACCATAAATACCTTTCCTCTAGTTCTCAAGATTTAGTTGCCAAATTCACCTACCATGTTTAGTTTAAATGACTTGAGGAAATGGATGAATCAGTAGCTGCTAGTTATCCTTTCTTAATTAACTACAATCATTCCTCTCCTTATTTTATTATGCTCTTCTCTCCTCCCATGAGTTTCTCCGATCTTGTTCTTGCTTCGCATCCTACCTATATTTCTTCAAGGCTTCCGCAGAAAATGCATTAACCTTCGGCGTGGAAACATTTTGTATCATTTCAGTACAGCAAAACAGCTGAACTTCTGGTGTTATTTGCCATGGAAGCCTTCAGAGACTCACATCCGCAGATGAATCTCTTTGATAGTTTGTAGAGCCTGTGGAAGACGCTTGAATGTGCTTGTCGAAGTGAAATTAATTTATATATATTTATTTATTGTGTTTATGTAGTGCTGTGTTTAATTGAAAGTGTGTATGTTTTTCAAACTTTTTTTTTTTTTTTTTTTTTTTTTTTTTTTAATTTTACTACTTTTATACCATTTTATCCGTTCTGGTAAAGTTCTACGTACGAGGTTTTTAAAAGATAAGTCCTAGTTTTAACTTTTTTCTTTTCTTTTTTTTTTTTTTAAGTGACTGTACCCGTAGGTTTATTTTAAAGTTAATACTGTTTATGAATTTGAATTTCGTCTTCACAGTGTTTAAAATTTGATTTTTATTATTTTGTCACTTTAACTTTTAAATTTAGGTTTTAATGTTAAATCAATTTTATTTACTTTTTTAATTTTGTGAATTTGTAGGGGTGCAAGAGAGCGTTAGTGTTTTTAACTTTAAGATTTTTATATCATATTTTTACATATTTACTGTAAATACAATTTTAGCTTTTTAACATTTACGGTTTTAAATTTAGGTTTTAGTGTGTGAATAATTTTAACCTGATTTCACGTTTGTTTGTTTTGTTTTTTTTTTTGTCTGTTTGTTTTTGTCTGTTTGTTTTGTGGTTTTTGTATGTGCATGCAAGATGGCAGATTTGCACCGGCGCGGGCTTACTATCGACTTTGCTAACATCCGTGGCTTGCAATCTAACGCATCCGTGAAATACCACCTCTCTAACTCTAATCCTAACCCCGTTCCTGGTCTGAGACCCAGTGATGGCTTAGGAATTCATCCCTTCAAATCTGTTTAATATGTCCAACTATAACTTATTTCATAATTTCCGTCTAAAGGGTGGAGTATGTGCCTATGTTAACATAAACACTCCTGTAACACGTCTCGAGAATCTCGAATCTCCTAACTTCGATGTTCTGTGGCTTAAAATCTTTCTTCCTCTACTACACACCTTGGGTTTTGAATACCACTGTTCTCCCCAACAGAACAGATTTTTCACGCCTTTTTTTTCTTTTTTTGAACAATTACTACTTCTCTCTCTACTGAGACTTCAGCCATCTTCCTTTATCCAAATACTGAGGTCCCTGCTTAGGGGATTTCACGCTGACAACACTGAGCCTGCCGCAACCTTTCTCATACTGATTGTTTAGGTGGGGAGGAGGCCGAATCATTTGTATTCTTCAAATTTAGATCAGATAATCATCAAAGAACCCACACACCTGATTATCCAACTGTAATTTTGAACACTGCATCCAAGTGTTTCTCACTTAGTCCTTCTCTATAAATACAAAATCATTTCTGCTCCTATTGGTAAAATCTGACCACAACCTTATATCTTTTAATTTTAATACTTTCTCTCCAATAGTTCATCCTGTCTACTTTTCTGACACTGATCAAACATTGGGGGTCTATGTTGTTTCCACGCCAACCATAATTGAGCTGACTGCTTTATGTCCTGTAAGTGATGCCCCAACTGTTTGACAAGGGGATGTGCAACTGTTTATTGATGAGTGTGTCAGGTCTCTTCATCACAAATCTTTTCTCTCCTCATAACCATGGAACGATCAAAGCTGTCTTCCTGGGCCATCCAGCAGACAAAGTGCGTATCAGAAAGAGCAAATTCTTCTGTTCTCCTATCACCTTCTTGCTAATTTTCATTCGGTTGTAAAATCGTTGTGTATTACCTTCTGGACAGCAAAAAGTAAGCCATCAGTAACCAGCGCTAACCTCCTTGGTTCAACACAAACTTTTCTACTTCTGCCAAAACATCTCTAACAACTCTGTAAATCTGTCTTTCCTCCTCTTATTCGCTCTGATGGTCTGTCTTATTCTCCAACTGAAAAGGCCAATCTCTTTCGGCCTCCCATTTTCCTCACCCAACTCCCTGGACGATCTTGGCATTCCTCCTCCTCCTTCTTCCTTCCTAGTGCCCTGCGCCTGTCAGCATTTATATCCCATCTAAGCAGCTGGCTCTGAAATCACATGGAACAGGTTGCTAAGTGGCCCTGACACTCTCCCCGAGCTTTGAGGGAGTGTGCTTCCGTACTATCCCCGGCCCCTCGCTCAATTATATTCTCTATGTCTCAATACTAGCATTTTCCCTCAGTGTTGAAAGCACGCACATGTCCAACCTATTCCGGAAAAAAAGGAAGCCGTTCTGATCCTTCTAACTATCGCCCTATAGCTCTTACTTGTATTCTATCTAAGATCTTTGAAACTCTTTCTCAACTCTCATTTCTTAGATCATCTTGAATCTCACTTTTTTCCGATCGCCAGTACGGCTTTCGGCGCCTCGAGGTCTACTGGCGATATACTTTCCTATCTACCCGATTATGGTTTCCCGCCCTTAGGAACTACGGGGAGGCTTGCGTGGTGGCGCTTGACATATCCAGCGCATTTGACCGGGGTATGACACGCGTCACTGCTCTCCAAGCTCCTCCTTGGGCTCTCCTCCTTCCTGCTTACCATGTCTAGCTTTCTTCAAACTGCTCAACATCAAAGCCGTTGCTGATGTAATAATACCTCTTCTCTCCTTCTTTTCTGTCAATAGCGGTGTTCCTCAGGGTTCTGTCTTGTCTCCCTCCTTCTTTATTCCTACTTTTCATTAATGATCTTCTCACCTGCACTTCTAACCCTATTCACTCATATGCCGATGACTCGACCTTTCATTCTTCAATTCTGCTCCTTCTTTTACTTCTAGAATTGCCTCTCGTCTTAATATTTCCGATTCTATTCTCGCTGATCTGGATAGAATTTCCGGGTGGGTCGTCTGAACCTTGTGAAATTCACCTTTAAAAACTCAACCTCCTGCTGTAAATCCCTCTCTCTAAATATGTCTCTAACTTTCCTATCTCTTCGACGGTTCTCTCGTCTCTCCCGTCGACGTAATATAAACATCCTTGGCTCAACATAAAGCCTAAAATGTCTTGGAAACTCCCACATCAGTCACCGGTTGCTAAGGCGGCCTGCATGTGCTTTGGAGTTCTGTTTCAGACTGCGTGCGGATCTTTTTTTCCTTCTTCGTTGTTACTCCAGTTATACAAGGCCTCATCCGCCCTTGCATGGGAGTACCGCCTTCATATCTGGGTCTAGGTTTCCACCCGGTTTTTAGGATAGGGTCGAGCTTCCAAAGGCGCGCAAAGACTAACAACTGTCCTCGTTCTTCTAGCTCACTGACCTCTATTCTGTGCGGCGCGATGTTGGTGCTTTATCTCTTTTCTATAGGTACCGTAGCGGCAAGTGCTCGAGGAACTTTCCCACTCGGGTGCGTCACCATCTTAAGACGCCCGTAGCACACGGGTGCTAGTGTGTCGGCACATGAGTTTTGTGTTGATATCGGTAACTCCAGGTAGTTTGCTGTGGTGCCTCCTTCTTTCCTGCCACCTCTGTTCTGTGGAATTCTCTTCATCTTCTGCGCTTCCTACCCAATTTAATCTCCCTCACTTTGCCTGCGTCTGTGCTCATCTGCGTAATTTGTGTTAGTTGAATTTTTGTTGTTTTTAACACCCCCTCCTTGAATTCAGGTATTGTTCCCGTGAGCGGTATATAAACCAAAAAAAAAAAAAAATATATAGGTATATATTCATTTATTATCTTTCCTCCCAATTAAAAACATGAACCTTGCCTAAATTTACTGGTCTCAGGATATCCGTTGCAGAGATCCTGCTTTTAGCATATTATCACCTAATTACTTTAAGTTACCTACATTTTATCACGGAATATTGCAAAATCTATATTCTGTGACACTAAACCTTTTTTTTTCAGTGGAGCGCAAAATATTTCTGACTCCTTTACTTCACTCTTTTCCCCTTGTTTGTGGAAAAACGTGAACCCTAATCCTGCCTCTGTCCTCACATCTTATGCGTTTCATCTGACAGCTCAACAACTGTCTTGTCTTTTATTAAAGCTGAATTTGTTAAAACCTTTGTATCTAATTAAATATTTAAACATTTCCAGAGCTGTTCTCTTTTTAACATTTTTGAAATAAACATATTTGGAATTTTTATTATCTAAAGTTTGTTTCACATAGGTGGCAACGCCATGCAAACATTTAAAATGTATATTAACCATTTCCGCATATGCAGGGTATGGAATGTTTATTCCACACAATTTGTTGAATATCACTGATATACTTGCTTTTAAATCAGCAATGTCTGTCACCTGGGTCTTGT
>JABUQX010138035.1:0-55764 GCA_015478945.1 Trachelipus rathkii | reverse complement strand
AACAAAAATATCACAAAACCTGTGTGTAATATCTTACTGACATGAATAATATGCAACGTAACAAGTTTTCAATTAATAACGCAAACATAGATCATATGAACTACGAATATAATGTACACTCACAAACTTACCACATCTTATACACGAATAAGCATCAACATTAACCCAAAGTTCAAACTTAACAACGGTGAATAACTAACATTTTGCAACAATACGTAACTTAGTTCACCACTTTTCCAACATATCCTAACATCATTATTATTTTTTTTGCACAATGATTAGAAGTTGTAGCAAAACATTATCACAATCTGTGTAATCATACTGACCAACGAAAATACGCTAACGGAACATAAAGGATTCACATCAATAAAGCTAACATATATCATAACCTGAACTAACAATATAAAGTATAACATCAAATCGAACATACCCAATGCCTGAATAAATCGCTAACATTAGCAAAGTTCCATACTTAACAACAGTAAAGTAACTACCGTTGCATACAAAAACGTAACCTATTCATACGTTTTCAAACATATCTCTAACATATCATTACTATTTACGTATTAACACTGTAATATTTTGCATCACCGTACTTTATATACTGATCAACGAATATATGCCCACGTAACAAAGTTTTAGCATCAAAAAGCTAACATATCATAGTCTGAACAAGAATATAACATACACCGAAAAACCTAAAATACCTTAAACATAAACCGAGCTAACATTAACAAAGTGCAATACTTAAACAACAGTGAAGTAACTAGCTAAGAGATCTAGAACGTTGCCTTTCACATCTTTTTTCTTTTTTTAAAAACTTTTATTTATTTTTAACTAACTTTAAAACGTTTTAGTTTAAAAATTTTAGCTATTTGTAAAATTATTCTTTAAAACATTTCATTTTTGTTTTATTTTTCAAAATAAACTTTAATTTTTATTATTCTTTAAAATTTTGTTTTTACTAAAATCTTATTATTTCTAGTAAACGTAAATAAATTGTGTTGACTCCCTCTAAACCGCGAATCCCCTGTAAATATTAACCCTCACCCCCCACCCCCATCCCAACCCTCACCCAACGCCGCAACACCATCCACGGACCTTTTTAAATATATTTTTCGAGTATCATTTGGATAAACATATCATGAAAAAATATGTTCTTTTTTTATATAACCCCTCGAATATATGCTGACACATGTAACAAGTTTTCACATCAAAAACATATCATAACCTAACCTAAGAATATAATGTAAAACATCAACCCTAACATACCCTAAACACGAATAAACAACTACATTAACAAAAGTTCAAGACTTAACAAACAGTAAATAACCAAATAAGGCGATAAAACGAGATAAAGCATCTTTTGCTTTTGTTTTAAAACAAAAATTATTTAAACTTATTTCTTAAGAAAGTTTTGCTTTAAAAAAATTATGGGTATTTTTAATATAATTTATTGAAATTGTTAGTTTTTTTTTTTTTTTTTTAAAATACTTTTAATTTAACTTCCTTTCTTTGAAACTGATAATTTTACTAAAAATTTATTATTATTATGTTAATCGTAAGAAATTACATTTTTACATAAACTAAAACAGTAAACATAAATAACAAAGTTTTCACATCCAATAAAGCTAAGCATAACAACTGATGCAAGAAATAAATGATAACATCCAAACCTAACAAAAATTACCATACTGACAAAGAAAGTAATGACGTGCTTACAGCCCGTACCTATCCACTTTCACATGGAGCCTACATTAATCACTATTATTTACATTAACAGTTAACATTTAACAAAAATTTATCACAACAACGGTCAACGGATTATGCGACATAACAAAGTTTCAATCAAACATAACCTAAAAATAATATCCTGAACTAGAAATATAACGCACAATGACAAACCTAACGTACCTTACGATCGAATAAATGACTAACATAACAAGTTTCATACTTAACAACACTAAAGTAAAAACAATGCTACAGAAGAACATGTAACGAAGCTGATTTCCTTTTCACTAGATACAATACAAGCAGAAATGCAACTTCCTCCCCACTTTCGAAATATTACGCAATACTTATGATTCTTGGTTCATTTTCGAACATTACGCAATACCGATGATTCTGTCATGATTCGTACCTCTAATATTTAACTTAATCTTACCACAACATGAAATTAGCAAAAATTATCACAATGATAATTACATCAAGACAGCGAAGTATGCTAACATAATAAAGTTTTCACATTAATAAAGCTAACATAGCATACTTGAACTAAGAAAAATAATGCCCAAAGACAAAATAACACATCAGAAACAGAACGATTAACAAGTTCCAACTTAACACCAATAAAGCAGCACTAACATGGATGCAAAACAACCTAATTCTGTTTCAAGCAAACTCTAACATGATTTACGTTAATCTTACACTAACATGGAACATTTAGCAAAAATTTATATCACAACATTGGTTAATATCATACGGACCAGCGAAAGTATGCTAACATAATAGTTTCCACATTAATAAAGCTACATAGCATCAACTAACAAGAAAATAATGCCCAAAAACAAAACATAACACATCTTAAGCAGGGATAAGCAGTTAACATTACTAAAGTTCCACACTTAAAACACCAGTAAAGCAAATAACATGGTATGCAAAACGTAACCTAATTTTACTTTTTCATATCTCTAACATTATTAACGTTAATCTTACACTAACCCAGTAACATTTAACTAAAATTTATCACAACATGGTTAATTATCATACAGACAGCGAATATTACTCTAACGTAACAAAGTTCCACATTAATAAAGCTAACATATCAACTGAACTTAGAAAATAATGCACAAAGACAAACCTAACACATCAAGCAGAATAAAACTGTTACATTAACAAGTCCAGACTTAACACATAAAGCAACTAACATGTATGCAAAACGTTAATCTTATCGTACCTTTAAGCATAACTCTAACATTATAACGTTAGATCTACATAACCACAGAAATTTAATAAAATTTCTCACACATTGGCGCTATTATCATACAGAGCTGCAAAAGTATGCTAACGTAACAATTCACATCAATAACCAACATAGCGAACATGAACTAAGAAATAATGCACAAAGACAAACCTATCACAACTTACGCTCTAATAAACGTTAACATTAACAAAGTTCCATACTCGCCAATACCCGTAAAGCTTCGATGCTTTCGATAATATTGACTTGAAGAATTCTTCAACTGATATGATTAAAGGTATATAACTTGCACCTCCAATGAACACAGATAATATATTTCTCCATTCGTTTTACGAAAAAATGTAAAGTGATACATCGGGATACAAAGATCACGTAAGAGAGGACGTCGTAGAAGCAGAACGAGATTCATCATATAACAACAGCGAAAATGTCTTACTGGCGAAATTCGTATGTATAAAACAACCCGTATAGGTAATGAGATTCTTTCTGTTCAACCGATCAGAAAAAGTAAACAGAATACAACTACGAATGAAACCAATCAGCTTCAAAGGCTATAATTCCGAGTGTTCGAGCTGTGTGTGTGTTTTCGTGGTTGTTTGTTGTATTGTTGTTGTGTGTAGAGGTAGGTCCTTGTTATATTCAAGCTTCTCATTATCACAAACATTGATAATATCATACTACAACGAATATACTCTACGTAAAAGTTTCCCAAATCAATAAAGCAACATGATTAACATGAATAAGAAAAAATGTACACGACAACCTGACACACCTAAGCCCGAATAAACTTACATTAACAAGACCATACTTGCCAATATAAGTAACTAACATTACATGCAGAACGTAACCTATCACAGTTTTTCAAGCATGTCTCTAACATACAATACTAATTTTTATTTCTTAAGCTTATTCTTTTTAGGACTACACCCTCCCCCCCTTCAGAAAATTTCAACATGAAACATGAAAATCATTTATCTTTAACCCATACATAAGTGTGGCAATACTTATATATTTATTAAACAAACTTGGTAAATCTGGCAAACTGTGCATCATACAAGTGATGTGACAGCAATTGTATAGACCTTGGACTGAGTTATAATAAATCAAGAGCTACTCGATGGTTACATAATCATAGCAAAAGTCTAGGCAAACCTATCATTATTCACCAAAAACTAACCCTAGATCACTTCTAACACATCTTCGGCAGTTAACACAGTAATATCTTACAAAAAACTCATCATTTCTCAACAAATCAGTGTTATTCCACAACGAAAGCTGTAAACATAACAAGTTTTAACCAAACATAACACAAAAATAAGTCTTTATATACTAACCATCGAATATATGCGAAACATAACATTGTTTTGCATTAATAAAGCTAACATAACAATAACTGGACTAAGAATGTACACAACAAACCACACACCATACGTACTAATAAACTACTAACATTTAACAAACTTCCGCACTTAACACAGAAGACCTAACACTCGTACAAACGTAACCTTATTCAACTCAAGCATATCTCTACATATCAATGTTAATTTTACATAACATCGTAATATTAACAAAAGTTAGCATAAAAACTGTCTAATCATCTAAATAAATCCAATTAATGCTTATGTAACAAATTTTTACATCAACTGTCGTTAAAATGACCTACAAATTCAAGCATGGCGCCTACAAATATCAAGATCCCCTGCGAATAATTGCAAACATAACAAAAGTTTATACAAAACATAGCAAAAAATAACAAAATTTTATCTACAAAACATTAAAAATATTCTTTGAATAAAAATATCACAGTAAACCGTAATAGTTACTATTTAAAGCAGTAATCAGTAAATCAGTAAATCAAAACCACCATCCACTGCAGCCCCCCTACCCAGCCCACCCGCCTATGATCTGTGGAGTATTATTTCAAGTGCATATTTCGATATCATTTTGGATAACATAACATAAAAATAAAGTTCTATCTGCACGGATCAAAAACTATCTTTATAAAACCAAATGAAACGGCAATAAAGCTAACATATCTAACCCAACCTAAGACTATAATGACAAATGCATACCTCTATGAATAATCACTTAACATCCTGAAATTCCCTACTTTATCAAAGGTAAAGTAGCTAAAAGGCTCATACAATACTCGAATGTTCCCACTTTCGCGCATATCAGCAACAGGTAAAACCGTATATCGAACAAAATCTTTAACAAAGTGAACCATCTATCCAAAGATACCACAGTCTTAACTAGAATAGCCACTATCTCATTCAAGTGTCACTCGTTCGAGTATAACATCATTTGACTATATAATCTAGACTTTTAACAAAATTCTGGGCAAACCTAACATTTACTCAACAAAAACTTACTAGGCTCAATTTCTACACTATCATCTCAGTGAACACAGCAATATCTTACAAAAAACTCACCATTTCTCTAGTGTTATTTTCACATTTCATAGTAATATTTAACATACGTACCTAACCTACGAATAAACAGGTTTCATTAACCAAGAGTATCTAAAGCTAACACCATTACATGTCCAAAAAATCCCATGGGATGCCCCCTTGAAAGTGTGAATCTGCGAGGGGGATCACCCGAGTTGTAGCGGGCTGGCCCTCAGCCCGCAAGGGTAGCCTTACCCCTCCTTCGAGGGGTAAAGCCCCTACACCGCTTACGGGGTGATCCCCCTCCGCAGGTTCACAACCTTTCAAGGGGTGCGCATCCCCAGGATTCTCTTGGAATGTGAATTGTTGCTTTAGATACTCTATTGGTTAATGAACAACTGTTATTCGAAGTTAGGTACTTATGTTAAATATTACTATGACAATGTGAAAAGAACACTGATTTGTTAGAGAAAATGAGAGTTTTTGTAAGATATAGCTGTGTTAAACTGACATATTGTTAGAACTTAGCCTAGTAAGTTTTTGTTGAGAATTTAGGGCCCTAGAATTTTTGTTAAAAAGTCTAGATTATTCTAGGTCAATGATGTATACGCGAAACGAGTTGACACTGTGATGGAAGATATGCCTTCTTAGTTCAGATCGTTGTATCTTTGATATGTCACTTTTTAAGAGATCTGTCGATTGAATACCGTTTTACCTGTTCTGATATGGCGCGAAAAGTGGGAACATATCGAGTATTGGATGACCCTGTTGGCTACTTTACCTTTGATAAGTACGGAATTTTCAGATTAGCTGATTATTCATACGCAAGTTATGTTAGGTTATATTCTTAGTTGCCGCTATGATATGTTAGCTTTATTGATGTTTAAACTTTGTTGCGTAAGCAAATATTCGTAGGTCAGTATATAAAGAACTTATTTTTATGTATTTCTATCCAAAAATGATACCGAATATGACTGAATCAAAGCTTCATAGATCATAGGCGGGGCGGGTTAGGGGCGCAGGATGGTGTTTGATTTACTGATTTACTGATCTTACTGTTTTAGGTATGTAATTATTCAAAGAACTTATATTTTATTCAAAGAACTTATTTATGTTATGTTTGCGATAAATTTTATTTTTTTGCTATGTTTGGTTAAAACTTTTTAGGTTTGCAATTCGTTTGGGATTATTATATTTAGATGAGGTTATGATGAATTTTTTGTTAAATATTACGAGTTGATGTAAAAACATTTTTACGTTAGCATTAATTCTTTGGTCTGTATGATAGGATTAGACAGGGTTATGGTAAATTTGTTAAATATTACGATGTTAAGTAAAATTAACATGAAATGTTAATCATGCTTGAAAGTCGTGAAATAGGTACTTTGACGATGGTTGGTACATTTACTGCCTGTTAAGTGCGGAGTTTGTAATGTAGTAGTTTATATACATACGGTGTGTTAGTTTGTTGTTGTACATTACATTCTTAGTTCAGGTTATGTTATGTTACTTTATTAATGCAAAAACGTGTAACAACTATATTTTAATTTAATATTAAAAACTTATTTTATGTGTTTTGGTTAAAACTTTGTTATGTTACAGTTATCTTGTGGAAATAAACACTGATGTTAGAGAAATTGATGAGTTTTGAAATAACTGTGTTAACTGCCAAGATGTGTTAGAAAACGTATCAGGTTAAGTTTTTTGACAAATGATAGTTTGCCTTAGACTTTCTATGATTATGAATACACATCGGTAGCTCAGCTATTTAAATAACTCAGCTCCCAAGTCCTATCACATGCTGTTCAAATCACCTCTGTAGATGCACATTGCCAGATTTACCAGTTTGTTAATAAATATAAAGTATTGCATCACTTTTATGTAAAGGGTTAAAGCATAAAATCATTTTCATGTTCATGTTGAAATCTTCTGAACTTGATAAAAAATTTCTCTAAAAAAAAGCTTTAAAAAGTAAAGAATTAGTATTTATATGTAAAAATGCTGGAAAAAACGGTGACTAGGTTACGTTCTGCATGAGGTTATTACATTTACTATGGGCAAGTTGATACTTGTAATGAAACAGTTATTCGGCTTAAGGTTCAGTTTGTCGTTTACATTATTTCTTAGTTCAGTTACATCATGTTAGCTATGAGTTGGACCATACGCTAGGATAATCGTTGATCAGTATGATATTAAACAAGGTTATGAAATGAGAAGTTGAAATATAACACATAAACCTTACCTACAGCAACAACAACAATAACAACAACAAACACAGCAAACAACTAACAACCAACAACAGCTCGAACAACCGCGAAAATAATACCCTTTTAACTGATATGTCATCGTACGTGTATTCTGTTACTTTTCTGATGGTTGAAAGAAAGAATCTGATTACCTATAAGGGTTGTTTATACATACGAATTTCGCCAGTAAGACATTTTGTACTGAAATGATGACCTCTCGTTCTGCTTCTACAGACGTCCTCTTAACGAGTTCGTAATACCAAACGATGTATCATTTACATTTTTCGTAAAACGAATGGAAAAGCAATATTTAATCTGTGTTCATGACCGACATTGAAAACTAATCATAGTCATTTCGAAGAATCTTCAAATTATCGAAAGCATCGAAGCTTTACGGGTTTTGAATGAACTTTGTTATTTAACAGGAAAGAAAGATAAATGATAGGTTGTCTTTGTGCGATTTATTTCTTAGTTCATGTACGCTATGTTAGCTATGATGTGAAAACTTGTTACGTTAGCATTTATTCTTTCGCTGCTCTGTAAGATAATTAACCAATGTTGTGAGAAATTTTAGTAAATGTTAGAATTTAGTAATATAAGTTAATATTATAAAGTTCTTTGCTTTGAGAAAAAAAACACAAAAAAAAAAAAGAAAGTAAGAATAATTAAAATTGATAATGTTAGTTTCTTTACTGGTGTTAAGTATGGAACTTTGTTATGTTAACAGTTATTCCTGCTTAAATGCTAGTTTGTCTCCTGTGCATTATTTCATAGTTCAGTTTAGCCATGTTGGCTTATTAATGGTAAACTTTGTTACGGTTACAACTTTCGCTGGTCTTATGTAATTAAACCAATTTTGAGATAATTTTAGTTAAATACGTGTAGTGTAAGATAACGTTAAAGTTAGAGTTAGCGTGAAAAATAAGATTAGGTACGTTGAAACCATGTTAGTGCCTTTACTTGGTGGTAAGTTGGCAACTTTGTTAATTGACTGTTATTCCTGCTAAGAGTTGATGTTTGTTTGTGGGCATATGTTCTTAGTTCATTGATGCTATGTTAGTTTTAAATGTGGAAACTATTATGTTAGCATACTTTCCCTGGATGATAATTAACAATGTTGTGATAAATTTTTGCAAATGTTACTATGTAGTGTAAGATTAACTAAGATATTTAGAGTTAGCTTAAAAAAGTAAATTAGGTTACGTTTGCATACCATTTTAGTTGCTTTACTGGTGTTAGTGGAACTTTGTTAATGTAACAGTTTATTCCTGCTTAAGAGGTGTATGTTTGTCTTTGGCATTATTTTCTTAGTTTAGATGATGTAATGTAGCTTGATTAATGTGAAAACTTTGTTTGTTAGCAACTTTCGCTGGTCTGTATGATAATTAATTACACAATGTTACAAAATTTTAAATGTTACTGTTTTAGTGTAAGATTAACGTTAATAGTTAGAGGTAAACGAAACCAACAACAAATGTATAGCTTAATGTTTCGCAAACGAACCAAACAAGAATCATAGTATTGCCTAATATTTCGAAAAAGTGGAGGTTGAACATTTCTCGACCTGTATTGATACTCTAGGAACAGGAACCAAATTCACTTCACATGTTCTTCTGTAGCTTGTATTTACTTTAGTTGTAAGCTATAAACTTGTAATGTTTAGTCATTTATCGATCATAAGTATGTTAGGATTTGTCATTGTGCGTTATTCCGTGTTCAGATTATGATATGTTAGCTTCTATTAGAGGAAAAACTTGTTATTCAGCATATATTGTTGCAGTATGTTATGATAAATTTTTGTTAAAGTTACTATGTTAATGTAAAATAATATTAATTAAGATATGTTTGAAAAAAAATGTGAATATGTACGGCTGTAAGCAACGTCAGTACTGCCAAGTCCAGATGGTATTTTGGTGTATTTATACATTAATTCTTGATCAGGTATGTTATGTTAGCTTTATGATGTTTAAACTTTACTGTTTTAGTTTATGTAAAAAATGTAAATTTTTTTACTAAAACATAAAAAGAATAAAATTTTTTAGAAAACAAAAATTTTAAGAAATAAGTTAAAAAATTAAAAGGTTTTTAAAAAAAAAAAAAAAAAAACTAAAAAGTTTTAAAGAAATAAAAGAAAAATACTTACTGGTTTTTTTCAAAGAAATTGTTTTTAATAATAAAGTTAAAAAAATAAAAGTTTTTAAAACAAAAGAGAAAAAAGATTGGAAATGAAGGCAACATCCATATGTTGCTAGTTACTTTACGTTGTAAGTATTAACTTGTTAATGTATTGTTATTGTTTTAAAATGTTAGGTTGATGTTATACATTATATTCTTAACATCAGAGTATGTAAGGTTTAGCTTATATGTAAACTGTATAGTATGTCAAGCATATTTCGAGTCAGATAAAAAAAGACAATTTTTAGATTTTGTTTATCCAAATGATACTTCAAAATATGACTAGTCAACAATCAATAGATCAATACCCCAATTGATCAGGGTAGATGTATGGTGTTTGATTTACTGATCTACTGCTTTTGAACGAAAAAAATTTACGTAATAAACATAAAAAATAAAAATTTTAGTAAAAACAAAAAAGTTTAAAGAAAAAAAGTTAAAAATAAAAGTTTTTTTAAAAAACAAACAAACTGAAATGTTTTAAAATATAAGTTCCGCAATCTATTACGTTTTTTGAAATAAAAATTGTTAGAGAATATAATCAAAATGAATAAAAGTTAAATACAAAAAGAAAAAAAAGATGTGAAAGCAACGTCTTATATGTTTTGCTAGTACTCACGTGTTAAGATTGAACGTTGTTAATTTAGCTTTATTCGTGTTTTTAAGTATGTTTGGTTTTCGTATGTTATATTCTTGTTTGCTTTCTATGTTAGCTTTGTTAAGCTAAAAACTTTGTTACTTGGATATATTCTGATCATTATAATAGTACGGTGATGCAAATATTACAGTGTAAATACGAAATAATAATGACTAATGTTAGAATATGTTTGAAAGACGATGAATAGGTTACGTTGGTATGCAACGAGTACTGACTGTTAAGTATGGAACTTTCTAATGTTAAGTGTTTATCAGGCATAGTATGTTCGATTTATAACATTTATGTTACATCAGTATAATGTAGCTATGTGATGTAATCTTTGCTCGCGTTAGCGTATTTTCGTGGGATGATAATTACACAAAATTGTGATAAATTTTTTTAAAGTTACTATGTTCTGCAAAAAATAATAATGATAGTAAATATGTGTTGGAAAATCGAATAAGTACAATGTATGCAAATTAGATGTCACAGTTGTTAATATAACTTTGTTATGCTTGACTGCATTCGTGTACTAAATGTGTTAGGATGTGACTGTACGAGTTATATTCGAGTTCATATATCCTATTTTGCGTTATAATATGAACTTTGTTACGTTAGCAATTATTCGTGATTAGTAAGATACTTACACAAAGTTGTGATAATTTTAAAAATTTACTATTTAATGTAAATAGAAGATATGTTAGAAAAAGTTAAGTAGGTTACGTTTCAGCGCTCAATGTAGTACTTTACGTTGTTAATATGGAAGCTTGTTAATTTAACTGTATCATGTTTAAATGTTTAGGTTGGAATGTACGGTTATATTCGTAGTTTCAGGTGTGCTCTGTTTGTTATTGATTTGAAAACTTTGTTACTTAGCATATATTCATTGATCAGTATATATAAAAACAAATATAGAAATTTTGTTAAAATTACTATTTAATGTAAAAATATCATCAAGTTAATTGATTTAGGTCTTCTGCACTCAAGTTAGTTACTTGACTGTTGTTAAGTATGATCTTTGTAATGTTAGCATATATTCATTGATCAGTATGATATTAGACAAGTCAGGAAAAATTTATTAAATATTACTATGCTAATGTATAAATATCCAAGATTGGAATAGGGATGGGGAGGCTGAGGAGACAGGGGTCAATAGCTCATAGATGGTGAGGGTCGGGAGGCGAGGCTGGGATGAGGCCGGGAGGGCTCAAGAGGCTCCAGAGGCTGTTTTTATTGAGGTGTTTATTAATAAAAAAACAATTGTTATAAAACAAAAATAAAAAAAAAATGTTTAATTTTATTTTGTTTTTTATGTTTTTTAAAAAAAAGTATAAAATTTTTTAAATTATTTTTTTAAAAAAAATGTTTAAATTTTGAAAAGCTATTTATTTAAAAAAAAAAAATTTTTTTTTAATGTTATAAAAATTTTTTTTTAATTTTTTTAAATCTTTTAATTTTTATGTTATTTTTTATTTTTTCTTTCGTATCGAGGATACATCATAAGAAAGATGTATACCAAGTTTGGTTCAACCGCCAAATTCATTTTGTGGGCTAGCGCCCCCCCCTGGTGCTTCATGCCAAATAACACTGTTTCATCAATGAACCTTAATGAAAGTGTATACCAAAGTTTCAGTTTTCTACTCAATATTCAAGTTTGACGGCTAGCATCCCCCCCTTGGATCAACACCATAATTTAACACTGTGAGGATACCTTATAAAAAGAGTATACCAAGTTTCATCCTCCTATGATCTTTTAATTTTTTGTGGGGCTACATCCCCCCTTAGTGTGTAAGGCTAATTAACCCCTTAATGATATGAGTACCTTTTGATAGTGATATTACCGAGTTTCAGCTCTACGTCACATATTTCAGGTTGGGTGGAATCCCCATCATGTGGGATCCTAGACAACCTATATGGACTTATAACCATCATATCGAAACTTACGACCCGAAACCATATGAGACACCAACATTGTGTTAACGACTGTTATTAACACGCGCCGCACCGCTCCACACCGGTCGAGCCAACTCCTCAGATAATACTAACTCTTTCTAGAATCCCAACTTCTGAATCCTCTCACAATTTGCAACCAATACGACACTATTTTTAAGGGTGGAGTCCCCTTCGGACCCAAGGGGGGGGACGACTTCTATACAAAGAGGGAATCTCACCATCTAACAACCCCGTCAAATTTTAACCGATACGAAAAAAAATAACTACACTCCACTACTACATATAATAAGAATAATAATAATAATAATAATAAAATAATAATAAAATATAATAATATAATAATAATAATAATATGAATAATAATAATAATAATAACTAATATAATAAAAGAAAAAGAAAAGAGAAAATGAGAAGAGAAGAAGAGAGAGAGAGAGAGAGAAGAGAGAGAGAGAGAGAGAGGAGAGAGAGAGAGAGAGAGAGAAGAGAGAGAGAGAGAGAGAGAGAGAGCAGAAGATTGAGGAGAAGAGAACAAAGCATTGATTCGCTTGTAAAATTCCGGCATCCAAATATATATATATATTATCAATTATATATATATAATCATAATAAAATATAATAATAATAATAAAATAATAATAATAATAATAATAATCGAATAATAATAAAAAATAATAAAATAATAATAATAATAAATAATAATAAAATAATAATAAACTATATAGAGGCGTATATAGATTCAAATGGGACGAACAGTATGAATGCAGACGTACCTTAACGATCCTCCCTTATTCTTTCTTCTAATTCTTCTTTCTTCTTTCTCTCTTCTTCTTCTTCTTCTTCTTCTCTTCTTCTTCTTCTTCTTCTTTCTTTTTTCTTCTTCTTCTTCTTCTTTTTCTTCTTCTTCTTCTTCTTTTTTTTTTATGATGAGGAAAATAGGTAATAATAATTAATAATATAATAATATAATAATAATAATAATATAATAATAATAATAAAATAATAATAATAATAAATAATAAAAATAAAATAATAATAATAAATGAATAATTGAATAATGATAATAAAATAATAATAATATAATAAATAAAATAATAATAATAATAATAATAATAACACTTCAGAAGCTGAGCCGGAGTCGGAGTCGGAGTCGGAGTTTTTGGAGCCGGAGGTTGAACCAAACCGCTGCCGCGGCCGGAGCCGGAGTCGGAGCGGAGTGGAGTCGGAGTCGATCGGAGTTGATTCAAAATGTATGTTGAGGATGATTTTCAACTCAGATCCGTTTCTCTTCGGAAACACTTCTTCGAGTAATAATAAAAATAAATAATAAATAATACAAAACAAACACAAACAACACAGACAAAACATGAAAAATCTTCGGTTGTCTGTTTGTCGGATTGATACCCGGGCTATCAATTCTCCCCCTAAGCCTAATATATCTCTATTCATTATATAGAAAAAAGTGGGCGTGCGGAAGTTGTTCCATTACTACTGATGTGAAAATGGAAGAATTATTACGGCGTACAATCAGAACGCCCAATAGTACCAGCATCAGTGAGGGAGAGGACATATAGAAGGACATCACTCAAGCATCTGTGATGCTGATATTTACACTAAACTAACGCAACGTCATCAAAGATCAATCAAGAGTAAGCTGCTCTCAGTGTAAATAAGTGGCTGCAAGCCAAATCGACAGACAGCCTGTCAAACCTGCTTTAACCAATGAGAAGGTGCTCATATTTCTTTATAAGGTACAATACTGCAATGCCGTCTAGCCCTGCGGGCGATTTGTCTCCCTTGGCAAAGATATCTACAGAGCAAGAGAAATTCCTCGTCATGAAACTTTAATATTCTCAGTTATGAAAGGAACATACAAATGCGCAGAAGCCAGAACCAAGTTTTATATTTTATATTGATAAATTGTAAATAACTAATTTCTTTAATTTCATGTCAAATCCTTTATTAACCTTTATCTTGGCTTTTTACATTATAGAATCTATAACATCTGAGCATAAATTAGAAATAAATTATTATAGAAAACTTTACAAAAGGCAAAGGAAAAAATAAATTTATTTATAAGATATCCAAAGTTGCAAGTATATAAGCAATAGCAACATTCCCAATTTTCTGGGGTACGTGTCGGCTAAAGAAAACTGGAAATTTTATATTATAATCTATAAAATTGGTGAAAAGAAGATGTAATAATTTTTTTTACCATTTTCTTAAAAACCAAAGTCGTTTTTTTTTTAACATTTTATTTATATATAAAAATGAAAATGACATAAAAATTTGTCGTTATCTATTTATCGGTTATCGCCTTAGCGGCGATATTTTTAACAAGTTATCGGATATCGGTATCGATGATAAGTTTTCTTATAAACATTTATCGACGTATCGCAATAACAGTTTTCGCTACTCCCACCTTGGTGTGCCACTGAGCCAAGATGAACCCTACATTGACGATTTTACCATAGTGAGGGTCCGCGGTCCCGTGAAGCTCTTAGTGGATTTTCTGACTTTGACGAGTTTTCACTAATTAATGCTAGAGGGCGGTAAGGCTGGCTTTCTTCGACATTTGTCAGTACTCTCCTACGCTTCCTTTTCCGATATTGTGCATCCCACCCGCAATCTGGGGGGTGGATAAAGAAAGAAAATATATAGTATATTATTAATATATATATATATATAGTATATAGTTATAATATATATATAATATTATATATATATAATAAATATATATTAATATATATATATATATATATATATATATATATTATTATTTTTTTTTTTTTTTTTTTTTACAGAGATAAACACCGGCACTCACGGGCAGAGCGCTCACAGGCAGAGCCCTAATCTAGGAGGGGGTGTACTCATTTAACATCAGAGCAGGACGAAACCAAACCCAAGGAGAGAATAGCTCACGATTCTCCCACCCACCAGTGCAAACCTGGGAACCCTCGCTTGTTGCGGAGGTGCTCTAACACTGAGGCTATCGGCGCTTTTATAAATTAAATATAAAAACATAAAAAAGTTAAAAAAATAGTACACAGACATATATATAGCATATATGGATATTACCATCATCATCACCACTACCGACAACCAATTCATCTCGACTGTTACCACCAAACCTACCATCACTTATTATATCACCATCACGGAATATTATCATTTTACTATCATACCATCAACGCCACTATCATTATCATACCATTTTAACATAGCACACTATCAACATTATTACTATATATTAATTATATTATATATTATCATACCATTATTAACATTATTACATTATAACATTATTACATATTATTATTTATATTATTATTATATTATTTTATTATTATTATACTATATTATTATTATCACTAATCATCATCACAAACACTATTAATAACACTATGACCATCAATTAATAATAAGTCACCAATTAAACAATAACACTGCGATTCATGGGAAGTAAATTAATTCAGAAGGGGTCTCAGCCAACAGCCATGCCGAAAGTCTTCATGGGTTGACAACTGCGGTCAAACATTCCCATCCACAAGTAGGGACCAGAAATGTCTATATATATATTAATTTATTATAAATTTTTTTAATATATAAATATATTATATATATATATATATAAATAATATAATACAATATATATAATATTATATAATATATTATATATATTATATATTATATATAATTATATAAATATATATATATATAATATTTATAATGATTAATAGAAATAAATATAGATAATATATATAATAAATAAATAAATATTATATTAATTGAAATATAATAATAAATATATATATCGAAAAAATAAAAAAAAATGATAAAAACAAAAACTCTACATCCAAGCTAAGAGAAAATAAACTGCTGTATAAAAAGAACATGAATGCACTTAGTTATGAACTACTAAATAGTACTAATTTACATCGTAACTAACGTATTGAGCAATCGGCTCACATACAGCATACAGAACTACCACTCATGATTGGCCCCTACGCTTACCAACAGAGAGCGAGAACAATGTATTTCAAATAAGGGACTCCTACACTGCCGTAGATCCCCTAACAGAGTCACCGTGACCAACAAAGCCCCTCCTGGAGTGCACACGTAAGAGAGAACTCACAAAAATACATCACCTAAAAAAAAGAACACCCAATATCACCAACAACGACCACAGAATTGATAGGAGAAGCATGCCACACATAACCAACACACGCACCACGGAGAAAAACACTACAACTTATGCTTAGTGACTAGGAATTCAAGAAGGAGCAAAAGATTGGGCAATCAAGACTATCAAAATAGAAGCCACCGGCAATGGGCTTAGAAATCTCGTCAATGGAACTCCACCACATCTAAAACAGTATAAGAAAGATCTATGGAAAAGACACAAGAAGCGTATAACGGCCGGAACCCAAAATCATTGCATGCGTTCCCATGACACAAAAGGAGTCAGAACGAACAAATAATTTCAGGCGTAGAAAATAAAACCTATCTGGTCCACGCGCACAGAAAAAAGTCTCTCTCTCCGTTCGGCAGAAACACTCTCCTAATATAAAAGCTGATAGCGCTGCAAGACGGCACCTAAAGTAAACACAATGGGGATAGATATTCTCGATCAGTAAACCTAAAACGCCAGGAGTCAGATGAAAACGCAGGAGAGCAAGGTCACCAAAACGGAAAAGGGGAAAGAATAAACGATCGAAGAATAATGACGCCTATTGCTGGTAGGGACAGAAGGGAAGTTGACGTGGCTGATGTTGGAAAAGAGATCAGGGGGAATATGGAGAGGAGAAGTGAAATGAGAAACGGGGATGCTGTCTTGTAAGGCGCCGAAGGAGTGAAAGGGAGTTGCCGTTATTTGTTAGAGCAACTTAAACAACAGTCACGATTGGCTCGTCTCTTCAAGGGGGAACAGATCGCCAAGAGAAGGAAAAAAATAAGTATTTATGATTAATTGAGTATTTAATTGTAAATTATCAGATACTGCCAAAAAATACGAATTACGGATACGCACGGGAAAAGAGAGAAAAGAGAAGAGCGACAGCCGACCATGTGAACCAGAAAGGGAGAAACCATCCAGCCAGGAGCATGCCAGCAAGTTGAGTAATTCTGAAATATCGGTGATTATTATTAAGCAATAAAAGTAGTAAGGAGTAGTGAATGGATATAAAGGCACAGACGCCTGTGCTTAAATAATTGAGCTTCACCTTTCAAAACTCGGAGTGAGTACGTAGGTTAAATGAGGGTTCAGAGCCCAGCGGGCGATAGCATCATCGAGGAAGGAAAGGGGGCCATTAGGTAGGGGAGAGAAGTTGAGAGACCGCCAAGCCGGACAATGATTCCCGAAGCAAGACGCAGTGAAAGGTAGTAACTGGGAGATAGAGCAAACAAGTATGAGCAGTAGTCGCCAAACAGGGAATTGCGATAAATAGTAGTGCAGAGTGCAGGAGAGAGCGTGCGCTTCACTGGCGTGTGCGGGGACACGTAAGGCGATGAGTAAGCTGGCGCAAGGCTGCTCCAAGCTGCGAGCAGCAAGGTTTGTCGTCGTGAGTAGACAGTTGAGTGCTGATAGCAGAAGACTGCGAGCCGCAGAGTATTAATGAGCTGTCAGGGGTCCAGTATTGTGATAGAATAGGCTCATAAGCAAATGATTAGCATCTCTGAATGTATAATATAGGCGCGCAGTCGACTTGTTGAGGTAAGCGAGTAAGGGCAGGGCGCCGGTAAGTGATCCCAATAATAAGAGTCGGGAGTATCTATCGACCAAAAGTGTATATAGCCAGAGCCCTGAGCTGACGAGCAGAGGATATAAAGAAAATAGGGGCTAATAACGGACGTAGCTCGTCGCTAGAAAGGCAAGGGGCCGGTAAAGCACTAAAAAGGAAGGTGGAGGTCCCTGAGGCAAGTAACCCGGGAAGAGGGGGGTAACGCAAATAAGAGGTAGGTACACAAAGCAGATTGACAAGTATATTACGAATAGTCCTGAGAGTAAAAGCGGGTATAGAACGGTGCAGAGCGGGCTAAATAGGAGGAGATAATGGCACAGGGCTAAATGAACCCCGTGAGACATAAAGTCATGGTACTACCATGGCAATAGTACACGGTCCACGCATGACCAATGCTGTTAAGCAAATACGGCAGCGTTACAGTAGGGTGAGAAGATCAACCTGTGGTGGTATGCAGGGATCTAGTGAATTATCCGCGGATAAGTAAGGGCACCTGGCTCGGAAACCGAGGGTAGACAGAAGTCCTCTAAAACGGTAAGCCCAGCCTCAGTACGCGTGGAAAACCGGCTCTAACTCCGAGCTCAAAAAAAGAAAAAATAAAGCCAGTGTAAAATGGCAAACGCCAGATGAGACTAAAAGAGATAAACGCACCCTCAAGATAAGTCTAATAACACGGAGAAAAACCTTCAATGAAATCAATTACGTATCTGGGACCTAAGCATCAAATCTGACACCCCTAGAGACGAAGTCAAGGATGAACACCCCCAAGTGGTTACAGTAAATAATAGCACAAAGGAAAAGAGAGCTGACCTTGAGGAACCTTGAAAAAAATGACAGACTACAAGCATAAGTGACCTAGCTCTCAGATCGAACTGTACCACCAGGAAAGCGGGTAAACTCACATAATATGGACCGGTAAGGGACCATTAGGTACAGTAGAGTAAAACCGGAGAAAATTCACCATAAAAGGCAAAGCGGATAAACGAGCTACAGTAGTACAAAGGATAAAAAATATATATAAAGGAACAAAATCTGAGAAAAAGAAATAAAAAATACAAAAAAATCGTGAAAAAAAAGATGTATAAAATTAACATAAACTATTAAAACCATAAAAGACATGGCAAAAGGGTGGGGTACAAATAAACAATAAAACAAGCAGTAAAAAAAACTAAACAAATGTGATAACCAATAAGGGATAATATGCATCATATCAGCATTCCGAAAATAAAAAACTCTCCGATCCAAAGCCGCCAGTACCCATCATACACTCAAGCACAATGAAGTATAAGGAGGAACACTAGCCAGCGAAAATCTAGCTCTCATATAGCAAGGACCATACCATTCACTAGCTCAATCAGAATGAGAAGTGTTAGCATTCAAATAGGCGTTAAAAGAGACACGTCCTTACACTGGACTAAAACAAGGTCCTATAGTGCGCAAAATATAAGCCCTAAATAAAGGTGAATAACAAAACCATACTAAATACAGTATCTAGGGAAGGACATACCTGGAAATAACAACTAATATAAATACTAAAAATAACACAAAAAAAACTATATGAAAGCAGAGATCCAAAACAAGACATCACCTCATAGTAAAATACAGCCTTAACGAAAATCTAAAGTATTGCCCTATCTACTCTCGCAGATACTCGGAGGAGAAAAGTAACAACAAAGGAGCAGATAATAACACACTGAAAACCAGACTAAAGAATGTAAATAAAAGAATAAGGCACTGACCCAGAATCAATCTGCGACACACTGCAACAGAAAAAATAAAATTGACCCACCATTACACTGAATACAGAAAACAAAAAACTTCTAATGATCAGAAAACAGCATCGATTACCCAAGGAAAGAATCATCAAACGGACGTCAACAGTAAATTACAAGAATGAAAAAAGAAGATAAAAAAAGAAAACGTACAATGAAACATATGCCCTAACCAGGAAGATTATAACTCAAGACACACACAGCAGACCAAATGGTGGACGACTGGAGGACAAGAATACCATGCGGTGCGTTACCGAGTCAGAAGCCACAGCTCCCCTCTAACAACATACCAAAAGAAAACCGTTGGAAAACTCGCAATAAAATTCAAGCCCCAAGACCGGAACAATATGTACAATAGCAACGGAGGGGCCATACAAGAATACACATCACCTGGAGATGTCCATAGCACTTGCTAGCCATTCATCACCCTACAGTATACATTGGTAACATGGATGTATAGATGTTCTTATATGCATAAAATATGGAATAGAAATAAATCGACAAGTATGGAATGAGCTAAAAAGAATGATTAGAAGAAGAAAAAAGGAAATGACGGATATATAGTATAGGAATAAGAGAATTAACTTGCTTCTGCCGGGATTGACCGGACCGGGCCAATGTTGCGACTGAGACAAGTATTAGCCCGGTGCGGTTACGATCGAGGCCTCCTCTCAACCCAAAAAGTGGGGAATGCAAGGAACAAGTTATAAAGCAACGAGCTCCCATCAAGGCGACGAGTACCAGGTGTCAGCCTGTCCGTATCCGCCGGCGTTGCTTTATATTGTAGAGTTAAATATTCATAATAATCGCAGATGTATATAGATGTTAAAGAAAAGAAGCAGTATAATAGGAAGGGTTAAGAGAATTAACTGGCCTTCTCCTGGGGATTGAACACGGCGCATGGTTGCGACTGAGACATATACGCCGGGTGCGCGTTGACGATGCGAGACCATCCGTCCAAAGGCCCAAAAGTTGAGTAATTCGAAAGAAAACAGATACGGAAAGAAACGAGGATAGAAACCAAGACCTAATGAAGTACGAGCTTATCGTGAAGACACCCCATGCACTGACTGAAAAGGTCTAGATAGTGTTAGCAAAAGAATCAATATGAAGATGGAATGAAGACGAAAGAGCGGAGTAAGTCTCTAATCAAGGATAATAAAAATTGATTAGTCATATCTCGTGGAAATAACAATTCTGATGGACGAAAAATAGAAGCAAAAAAGGAAAGAGATAAATGGTACATATTAGAATGCGGAAAAAAAAGGGCCTAAACCCACGGCGGGCAGTAATTCCTCGCCAACTCCGGAGGACGTCGCAACCTATCCAGCCGCGGCCAGAGCGGGCTGCACGTAAAATCTCAGATCCCGGGCGAGAAGACGGCAGTCGAATATAAGATTCCGGTGCTATAGCCTCCTCACCAATACATGTTGATGCGTCTGTCTCCATTGCTTGTACACTACCGGTGCTGCGTGCGTAATATACTGAATTCGCAGGAGTCATGATTTATGCAGAGTAATTAAACTCAAGTCCAGATACAGGGGCCGAATATAAAGCAATGCGAGGGGTGAGGTAGGTACCAGGCGCCTCGCAGCGAAATCAGGCTGGTGCATTGTCTCCCAGACTTTCATACACGGGCAGGACGGAAGGCGCTCGTGCCGGTGTCGCACCAAGGAAGCAATGAGGGATAGCTTGGCAACGCCTAGTGGGAATAACGAATGGGTTCTTGAAAGATACAAAACTTATTATGAAGTGGGGAGCAAGGGATGCAGGGCTCGAGATTGACGGCTACGAGACGACACAGTCCTGTAGGAAGGAATAGTAATTGTCCATCTCTCGCGTGTGACGCAAAATGGGAACGATGGAGCGAGGAGAAAGGCCGGAATGGTAGGATCAATCGTCCGTGCGGTGGCAACAGGCGGCAGTGAATTCGGACCCTAGTTTACCATCATCCAGCGACAGTGATAGCTATATGTTCGTGACTGTACTCTGTAGGAAGATCCTTAGTGAGTGAAGTCTGGCAAGGGAAGGATGGGAATGCAGTGGTAGTTAGGTGTAATAATAATTGAAAGGGCACTCCAAGATATAGCCAATATAGTGTCGATAGGTACGGACGCGGAGCGGAGGGAGCCAGTAGTGGACTAGATCGAGGGGCCACTGATACACTGAGTAGAGGCTGTCGCGGAGGCTTAGGATTGAGGGCAAGTACTCAAGCGCGAGGACGGATTGTACTTTGGGCAGCTATAATTTTCTTGAATCCAAATGCGCTTTGACATTAGTTCTGCATGTGGAAGGGAATTGAGACAGCGCGATAATGGGGCCAACATAGACGAGCAGACCAGTGACAGGTGATTGAGTGATTACTCACCACTACGCTGAACAAGGCACAAAAGATGGTGCGGGCGGAGCAGACAACGAAATAAAGTGGCGGCCGTCGCTCGATTCCGAGCTAACCTGTAAGTGAACGACGTCAGCAGTGAAAGAATATAACATTCATTGTCTACCGCATTATGGCATCACAATGGGCAGCCTTAGTGATAAATAAAATTACATAATTCAGTTTAAGCTCTCTCTCTCAAAGGGGGCGTCTCAGACTCAGTTAGAGTAAGGTCGACTGAGCATACGGCGCGTAGCCGCCGCGCCGGGTGTGAGGGGGAGATTGAGAGGTGAGCAAGCGTCAAAAGGCTCATAAAGAGCGGAGATAAAAATAAAGATGGCGCGTTGATGGGGATAGACGAACTATGATTGACATCAGGAATGAAATAGCCAGGGCGGATGGATAGGTGAATTAAAAATAACGGGAAAAGGGGGAATAAAGACAAAACAGGGCTCGGAGTTAGCGTGCAAAGCACAATAAAAACAGGTGGAAGACTGTAACAGATATAATATATTATATACTATATTATATATAACTACTTAGTATATATAATGTGGTTAGGAAGTATAATCGAGGGCGGCTCTAGGAAAAAGACATGAGACCTCACGAATGAGAGAGGCCAATAAGAATCGGCCAAAAGAGAGTCAGATTAGGCGTACCTATTAGGCAGCCTAAGTAAGAAATTCCAGACATACATTCGCGTGAGATGAGTAGAAATCAGAATACTCATGGGAAAAATGAGCTGACCAAGCTCCAAAAAATACAAACGGATAAATAAGCCTCATAGTGTAAAGATAACGTATATACCTCAAAATCACTACTAAAGCCTACATATTGTAAAAGAGGTATAAAAAACCTCATACTGTCCTATCAGTGTCAACAGTATATAGGGAAGTTAATGTTAAAGAGCTAGCAACTATAAGTACTAATAAAACTTGTACAAAATCAAGCACATAGTTAATTATCAGCATTAGAAACTAAAGATATACATCAGAAAACCAAATAAGAGATAAAACCTAACGGACGCAACTTCCAAGCCCGCCAGACACATAATATCTAAATATTTACATTAGTACGAAAAAGAATAATAATAAACCTAAGACCAAAGTAATATATCAGTAAACAACATTAAAAAAGCGGTAAAAAAAAACAAAAAACAAAACAAAAAGAAAAACGAAAAACAATAAGCAAAACTACAAAAATAGATTCAGAGCAAATAGTATCAAACAAACGATAACAAAAAGCAGTGCATAAGACAAATAAAAATAAGGATGGAATATATTAACATAGCTACCCAACTCAATGTACGAATAATGTACTAACAAGACAATTAATAATAAGCAACAAAAAGATACATAAAAGGCATAACGGCATAGGGGACGCTTTAGAATAACTCCAATAAGATTATATATATAAATAGATATCCTTTTTCTATACTATATATAATATTAACATATATATAATAGATTTAATACACCAGTAACATGATGACCAAAACAATCAGTTCATATATATAAATGACACTCATAAAAAAAACCACCAATCTGGTGCCAAAATAAATAAAAAATAAGAAAAAACACAGAAGGGGACAAAGTAAAAGAAATCGGCACGCGCAAAAAGAGAAGGGAGCATGACCACATGTCATAGATCACCAATATGAAACACTATAATCATACATAAAGGAAAAACGCACACAGCTCAGAAGGACCGGAAAACATTAATAGCAGTATAATAAGCATAAGACAAAAGTCATCTAGCTCACCAAATTCGAGATAAGTGCAGCAACAAGGATTAATAGAAAATAAAAATAAAAGTATAATAATAAAGCTTGAGGATAAAATATCAACACATAGTTCTTGCAGAATATCGGGGAAGTCTCAAGGAGAAACATAAGGAGAACATAAGAGGGTAATAATAATAGCCATAAAATGTATAATTTAAGAGAACTCTAAAAACAGATCAGACATCAAATAAACTATAAACACACCATGACTACGTATCCTAAAATATAACATGGCCAATAATAGCCTAATAGCAGCCCTAGTAAGACCTAATACACTAAAATAAAAGGTATCGCACAACACGGGATAATAAAAACACCATGGTAAATAACAAATAATCCACTGTGAAGTATAAGAGCTAGCAGTCATACTAGCGACATACACTAAACCAATTAAGCCACCACATGAAAATAACCGATAGCATGATTAAACTCGACTCAGACCGCAGTAACTATAGCTCTAATAGTAATCATACTTAACCACACCCACGGCCTAACTTATATTATATATAATTAGAACGTGGGAAAACTAGTAGAAAGGATAATACTACTCAGAGCCTTCTATTAGTAGACCTATATATCAGCCACTGACTCAAAGCGGCTATAGAAACACCCTGAACATATAGTGAGATAAATGTTAAGATGATAATTAACCATCATAAATACAAGGATTAACGATAATCATCATAAAACTACATAATAAAATCATAAGTAATAGTAATGATACCCATAATGACACAAACGTGAATAATCAGCGCAAAAATAACACTTAAACAACCTAAGAACTAATATAAGGATATATAGTATAAATATCACACAATTAAAAAACCTAATAATCAAGCATCATACAATACGTTATAAAATATTTATTCACAGTTAAAAAAAACAATTGAACATTTTTTAATGATGTTCAAATGAAACTTAAAAATGAATGTCTGCTGGGAGTAACGGGAAGAATCTGACACAATATTAAGAATTTCTGAATGAAATGTATTATTGACAAAAATGTAGAAACCTAGGAAAGTAAGCCCAGAGTAAATAATCCAGACAGACACACTCCCTGGGAAAGGAACGAAAGTTAGGAGAAAGACAAATAACCATTGAACAGATAGGTAATTCGTGAACCACGCGTACAAACCAGGGATGCCAAATATGAAAAAATAGGAAACAAGTCCAATAATCGACAAGCGGAGCGGTAACGACCCTCTCAACTTTAAATAACGGGAAGCACTGTACTCTAATGTATCCACCTGCTGCTAGCATACAAAATATAACAGCAAGATACCAGCATAGATCACGGTCTGGCCGTAGGGGTAAAAAATCGTAATGTTTTAATTACGCGAAAGAATATAAATGACGGCGAAACAAATGCCCGAACATGGGCAGAACAGGAAAAAGAACATTAGCCAAGCTCCGCGGAAAACGCGGAAGACCAGTGAGAAAGAGAGATTGTTTTGTTTAGGTCAGAAAAATGCTCATTGAGAAACCGCATCTACAAAGCAAAGACTTAGAACCAGCGCAGGGATCCTAAGCACATTTATAATACAAGGACCAAGGAAAAAGTAAAGCATATACATCTATTGATAAGGACTCTCTGGACCCTACTCTCAAGAACGAAAACTGCAACAAATAAGAAAGGAATGAGTCCGAAATCACGAAGGCAAGGAGAAAGGTCGTGAAAACAGAGTAATTAAAAATGAAACTAAAAGAATTAAGGTGACAATGGACTTAATCAAAATAATACCCCGTAAGTTTTGGGAAAAGAAAATCAAAGACTAGATATATAATTCATATCGTGGTTCAAAGCTCCCAATAACATTGAGAAAAAATTTAAAATGGTAAATTAAATCTCCTTAAGACCAATCCCTTGCGACTATGATGATGAGGTATTTCTACTCTAATTCGCCTGTTGTTTTGCGCTCCACGTACAATTTGTGCTTTTTAAACAAAAAGATTATAGATTTGTACAAACCTATGCTAACAATGCGGTACCAACACACATAATATAGATGGAAACTTATCGGAACAGGAAGCATAAAACTCAGCTAGATATATTAGCACAAGAAACTATTACTCGCGCGTAACCGATCAGATCACGAGCGTTCCCGCCGGACCATAACAGCTCCAATTTAAAATGTTCCACCTTGTGCACGCTTTTGTAGCAATTGCGACGTCCCTAAAAAGTGTATTAAAAAAATTATGCGCTGAACTATAACACACATTAGATAATCCGCCGCTGATAAAATGTTATATAACAAATCTCACAAGTAGAAGTTCGAAATAAAATGACAAGTAAAAAGTTACGCTCTTAGAAGAAGAATCTTTAACAATTACTACTGAAAGAGATAAAAAAGACATTAATATAATAAAGGCAATGAATGGATTAGTTTACTAGAACAAAAGCCACGAGATAAAACAGCGATAAGGGTTTGAAGTTACCACAAAACGAAATACCACGACTAAGAAACAAGTTTTCAGCAATCATGATCGTAGAGTGTTGATACACTCTCCGCGAGATCATCATCGGAAAAAATATAAGATAAATCGAAGCATAAGATTAAGACGGAAAAATGAATGTATAATAAGATGGAGCAAGTCTAGCGTTTCTAAGAGAAGATTTTTGGTAGAAATTTACAAATATTATATAAGAAAAGTGATAATTAAGAAGACAGAAATCACAAATAGGATTCATCTGCTGGATAAATACTAACGTGCGGGAGAAATGAGATTGTGTCAGTAGAATAAGAGACGAAGAACGGCCCACCATTCATATGGCTGATCACCGGCGCCCCTCGGAGGGCATGCCGCGAATTCTCCCTGACAACGCCCACTCTAACGAGAGATGACCGACACGTAAAATTTCCCGAAATATTTAAGGCCTCGTTTCTGATCCCACCCAACAGTAAACACCCATTCATGCATGCGGACGCTACGTCCATTTTACTGACTAATCTAAACACTGGTCGCTTCTACAAACGCAGGCGCTGTGTATTTTCTAGTGTCTGTCAGCACTTATAGTTTAATTCCAACCCGTAAATTATATCCAATATTCTCTGAGAGAAAAAGTATGAGCTTCATAAACCTAATAGAACCATGCTGCGTCGCGCAGAAAACAAAATGCCCAAACACCTCTACCACCAATCGACTACCCGCAATGAATTAGCACGGGCTCCTCCAATCTCGACAAAACTCATGCATAACGCATCTAAGGTAAAACCAGCGTGCTCTCATCGTACTTTAATTATGTAAGCCACAGGACAATAGATATTCGATATCAACTTGAACCCACGACCATACAGTGGGCAAAGAGAGTTCGGATCTGATGATTTCCAAAGAAAATGCATCCTTTACTCCTCTCATTATTTATGGGCGATTCCCACTACTTAACTCATAGACGAGCAGGTAAACATATTGAACCACGACGAATATACCCACGATGATATAATTCTACTATATCACTTATCCGAATGCTGGCGCATGAAAAAAGTTTCCCAGTTACATTAGTTTATTAGCTCAGCGGCGGAAGAAAGAGAATATACAAGCACTTCCCAACAGTCTTATTATAACATACCAACTCTTTTAAACCTTTCGCAATAATAAGGCCCAGCTCGCTTGTCACTGGACTTTGTTTTCTCTAGTTAACACAATTTTATCAAAGACAAACAAAGGGTAAATTTGGGAGTCGAGAGAGATAATATTTGCTATAAAAAGTAAATAAAAATCACAGTTGAGCCATACCAATAGATAAAAGGGCAGCCCAGAAAAATATCGACTCGAACCAAGTTCTCAAGAAATATAAGAGTGCTCATTCTGGCACGCTCACCAAATCAGACCCTACTCACAAGCTTACTGCCATAGAAAAAAATATAAACTGATGCCTATAGAAAAGTACGGACTAAAAGGAAGACAAAAAAAAATACATATATAAAAGAATACAAAATACCCGAACAAGTTCCCAATTTTCACAAATAAGAAAATGTTTTTTTCCTGCATAAACCAAACGTGACAATATATTATGGAAGGTACTGAACTCACGCAACAAGTTCTATTAATTAAGACTTTTATCCTTGTATCGTATATATTCAAAACAAAACGCTACAATAATTATTTATATCCACTAAATATTCTTAAATCGGGAATTAGTAAAAGATACCTATTACACCAAGGGATATAATTTTATTTTCTATTGTTAATAAAACTCAAAAACCGATGATTTATGTACCAAAGAATAAAAATATACAAAAAAATGATAGAGAATCCCAAAATACAATTTGATATAGATTCAGAAGAAAATATAGTATTCGCAAATTGTAATTGCTATGGATGGCTGCCCAAACAGTGAGTTGTGGGATGCAAAAAAGAAAAAATATGTTTTTCACAAAAGCTCGTAAAACAATTATGACAGAGAATAGTAAAGATACGGAAAAAAAAAATATCCACTAATTTTACAAAATTTGAAAAACGCACCAAAAAGAAATGATAGGATTTATGAAAATCGACCAGATTGCTCAGCAATTAGAAGAGGTATGGAGAAGATGATATGGAAACTGGTTTAGCCGTTCGCTTACAGAATAAATATTTTAGAATTAAATAGTTCACCTAAATCATATTGACAAAGATAAAGATAGGTATTTGTAAATGTTAGATAGACAACGCAGGGTCCTTAACAGAATACCCAGCCGAAAAACTAAAAACCCGCAACATTGTGTATGGTAGGTAGTCCTTCGACAGGACCAGAAGGATCCGCTCAAAATTACAGGACACTCTTTTCAAAAATTGAAATACCAAGAATACCAACAGAAAAAACACTCCGAAAACGAACGCTGTATTTATTATATAGGGCAGAAAAAGTAACAGGTTTGAGCTTATTATAGTATTATTCAAAATGAGCAAAAAAGTCAGATGAGAGAAATTAAAATCTGGAAATATAGAATTAATAATAACTGAATTGTAAAACAAAGAAGTGAAAATAAGAAAAATAAGAGAACAGACAAGAATGTGGTAAAAATACGTAAATTTTAAGTTATGAGTATCATAATTCCATTTATTTAAAAGAGATTGAATAAGGCGATATTTTTGGGGAATAATGAGGGCCTATAGGATCCAACCCTGTGAAGAAATAATCCGTACAACCGGAATACCACAATCTTAAGAGATTTACCGGTGAAGTTTTTCATTATTCAGTAGGAGTGAATGTAAAAAAAGTAAAAGCCAGAGGGAAAAAGAAAATGGATTTGGAAAAACACAAGCTCTTCGAAAGTATCTTAGATAGTATGGATGTAATCTTTTAAAGTTTAGCCCCGTCCCTGCAGATACGAAAGATTGAACAGAGTAAAACTGGTCAAGACAATGAAAAGATTAAAATCACTATAAGATAAAGAGTTTTAAGATAAGGCTTATATACAATTATTTTTACCCTCAAAAGACACAGTAAGACACCCCAACCAGACGAGGGAGGGGGCGGGAAAGGAAATGGATACACTCCTTCCACGCAGGTTGGCGACAAAGGCAGTCGCTCTTAGAAGCCGCTGACCTGTCTAACCGCGCGCAACCATAACGAAGGACACCCTCCGATGGACAGATACGCTCACCCCGGAAAAAAAAAACAACAAAATTAAAAAAAAAAGCAATCCGCGAATGATATCCATAATAAACGAATAATAGGAAAAAAAGAAAAAAAAAAAAAAGATAAAGCCTATTCCTATCCAAGATATTTGAATGAAAAAATAATAGTAATCATGAGAACAGAATAAGAAGAGGTCATCTTAAAGCTTATATATGGATATGTAAAAGGTATGATAATCGCACCACCTCCCCCAAGAGTTAGTATCTAACCAGAGCAAAAAAACAATAGTATAAAGACGAAAGTTGTCAAAAAAATACCTATTGCCACCCCCCCCCGACCAGAAAATAATGGAAAATAACGAACAATTCATGCCAATGATGTCAGCTACAGAGCGGCATACCCGTCCATCCTCTACTTCACAACACCATCGGATTGAGAGATCGGTCAATGTAAAGGAGGTTCAAGTTTCCTTATTAGGGCACCCATTATGGATGTTTTACGGAACATCAACTCAATAGGAATGACAATTGATTGGAAGTAGAGAGGTAAGGGAGAACATAGCTGGCGTTTGCTATCGAGGCAAATAAACGAAACTGATTCTGGCTATAACATTTGTTGATTGAATTCAATGTAGAGGAAATTAGAATAACCAATTAAATATTTCAAAAATACAATGAAGAAAGAGAACCCGGTGTACCAGAACAAGTCCACACAAGTCTTTAGTGGACCTAAGATATAATAATATTATATTATATATATATATTATATATATATATAATATATATATATATATAATAGTATAGTTGATATATGCACGATATAAACCGTAATAATATATAATGTTTATTTATTATATATATATGCAAGTTACTGATTGGTACATGTGGGAATATTGGGATGATGAATTAATCCGATAATGTCACCGTGGGGGGGTAGGATAATAAAATAACGCGCTAGGAAACTACCCCTTACTCCGAGGTATATGTGTTATCACAGAAAGCCGAATCCGATAAACTCGATTAAACAAACCCATTGGAAGCTGTGAGCTCTAGTCTTCATTTCGTCGTGAAATATCGAATTAGACCATATGTTCCGTTCTCTTCCCATTTATTTGTCCGGCGCGTGGAGCTTAATAAGTTAAATACACCTTCCAGCCCAATAATTAAATATTTATATATTAGTTAAGTATCATAACACTGTACTGCTTAACATATATCATTTGAGAAATCTAACTGAATCAACAGTTATTGAAAGTTTTAAATGTGACCAAAAAAATTGTTATAGTAAAAATATAAAATAAAATAACGGATCAGAAAATGCACCTAACCATTACCAAACTTTTGTTTGTAAAAAACATTATTAAAAATAAAGGTTTAGTGTACCAGAGGCTAAGGAACTGTCAACCAAGTTTTTATAATTCTTTAAATTTTTAGTATTAATATAAAATTTCCATTCTTTTCTTTACGCGAGCAACGTACCATAGACTATGAAAGGAAAATATACCGGAATGTTACATACTTGATTTATATAACTTGCAAAACTTTGGATATATCTAATTTTTTCTTATTAAATAATAAGGGATTGGATAATTTTTATTATCCGCTCTTTGGGGAACTTAACTACAAATTGTATATATCAATATATTAATTATATAATTTTTTTTTTATTTAATTTTTATTAATCTTTATTATTATGATTTTTTACTTTATTCAAAATTGAAACTTCTGCAAAATAATCACATGAAATATATAGTCATATGTTGAGAGCACACCAATACACAAAATAGGAGCCAAGTAAAAAAGTGGATAAGAGAGATTAATATGAAATAAACAGAGGATTTGAAGGATGAAATCAACAAATTTGGTTAATTTTATTTTGGTCATATACATATATAATAAATATAAAAAATTGTCTCTGTGTCGTTTGCCTCAAGTTGTATTATGTTCCCTTTCGAATTAAACTTATCGGTATTAATAGTTTATTCATATTTTCTGACAACGAGGCATTTCTCTTGGCTCTGTAATTGTGGACAAGGACTTGAAACACGAGCAGCACAAGTCTGCGTTCTTACCGCAGCTCAGTCTAGACTCAGGAGACATTGCAAGTATTTGTACGCTACACCTATCAAACAGACAATCCCTTATCAATGAGCACCTTCTCATTGTAAAAAAGCTATAGGTCTGACAGGCTGGTCTGTCGATTTTTCGCTGCAGCCACTTATTACAGATGAGAACGTGATGCCACTGGCTCTCTAACTTTCATGCTGATCTTTTTGAATCGAGTAAGACTTGTAGTTAATTTCTCGAGTATTTGAATGATAACTCTGCATTTAGCCTCCTCACAGTGATGCTTTTGAGTGTAGTAGTGTCCTTCTTATTACCTGTCCTCTCTTCACCTCAGTCTGCATCTCTCGCAGATGGTACTTTATTGGGTCGTTCTCGTGTGGGGGATTCGGTACGCCGTAATAAAGTTTCTTACCCTTCTGTAATATCTAAATCAATCATGAGTTGAATAGACGACAAAAATGTCCAGAGCACGTTCCCATACTTTTTTTCTATATAATGAATAGAGATATATATAGCTTAGGGAAGAATTGAATTGAGGACCCCGATAAGGTTGTGTCGTTATCGAATTCGACAAATCGACGAGATCAAACCGAAATGATGTGTCCTATGTTTGTTGATGTTTGTATTATTTATTATTTATTTACTGATTCCATTTACATTCGAAGGTTTCGGTTTTCTCCCGGAGGGCAGAAACGAATCTGAGTTGGACATAACTCTGTCCACATTGCAGACCATTACTGATTTCTTGATTCAACTCGACTACGAAAATACATCTCGGACTCCGGGCTCCCGGCACTCCGGTCCGGGCCGCGGCAGCGGTGTGTTTTCAACCCTATCCGCGTTCTTGACCCATACTCGACTACGGAACTTCTATCACACTACGGCCTCAGAGACGTTACATAGGATATGTGTTTCAATTTATTATTATGATTTATTTGAATTTGTTGTTAAATTAATAGTAAATGCAGTTCTTCGTCATTATTCTCATTTTATTATCATTTTTGTGTAACTTTACTGAAACCTCTCTTCTTCCTTTTGTTATCAATCTAAATTTACATGTAATTTATTCTTTCAAATATGTATTTTTTACTTTAGTCATTCTGCCTCGTATCATATGAATCAAGGCCTTATCTTCATCACTTTCTGGATATAATATAATACTTACATTATTCACCTATATTCAGTGTCCTTTGACTCTCATGCGACCTAGCTAAAAAAGAAAAGGAAGAGAAGTTATGTTTCATCAAGGAAAGCAAAAAGGCTAATTGCACCCTCTTACATTTAGTAGTTATTGACAAGAAGTTTACACTAATTAAGAAATCGCATAGCGTTCACAAGACATATGTAATTAAACGATAAAGAATAACGATTATAGCAACAAGTGGACCTCAGAAGAAGGAAGAGCCTCACAAGATTATGCATATATATTTATAGAATCGCTAAGTGCGAACTGTCAGATGAAGCGACACTGAAACATGGATAGAAAGGGAAGGAATTGTTGAGAGATAGACGAATTAGGACTTACATTGCGGTCGCACTGGAAAGCCCAGTCCCAGAGAAATTACAGGTTGCTAACTGGGCGTGTAATACACTTTCGAATATCACATTTTCATTGATACTCTCACTACGTTGTTTAAATAACACAATCATTACACTTATTTCAATTTATATTAATCTCATATATATCACATCATTGTATGTCATCTCCTTCCTCACTCTGATTTCAACTTCTTCGGCAATCTCTCGTACGGTCAAATGACGATCTCTTATTATTAGATTTATTTATTATAGTTTTATTTATCCGATGGAAGTAGAATGAGTTTATTTATATAATTTTAAAAACGGAAATTGTAATCGAAATTCCAGTGAATTATTAGGTGATACAGATCTTAGTTACGGCGGTGCTATATATATAATAGTGAGTGATGGCCCGACATGTTTACAAGACTTAATCAAGCTGTTATACTCGGTCTACTGTCTCACTCTCCTCATACTCTCTTCTCTCTCTCTCTCCTGTCTCTCTCTCTCTCATCCCTCTCTTCTCTTTCTTAACCTGCTCACTTTCGCATGCTTCTCCTCTTCTCCTCTCCATCCTCTCCATCAGTGCGTTCTTCCCTTCTCATCTTCAGTGCTTGAGTCTCTCTCGTTCTTACGTGTCAGTACTTTTTTTCGTCTAATTATATAATATCCTATTTAATAGTTTTAATTATTATGTATATTATGAGACATTATTTTGTTATTAATTATATTTATATTTTATATATTGATGATCGTTAATTAGTGTGATATTAATATACTCATTATTATTAATCTCATTCTATTATTCACTAATCTATGATTTTATGGTTAGTATGGTTTTTGTAAAGTAGTTATTTTATCGTAATTCAGGTTTTCGAGGATATAAAATGTGAAGGACGAGAGGCTGTGTTAGATGAGTGAATAACCTGTCACTATTTGTATACTAATGCTTGAACTGTCTAACACCCCCTGGGGGGGCTCAGAAAAGATCACCACACCCAACCTCCTCACACTTTAAAAATACTGAAAGATCTTCTGTAAACTTGTTTTGACAAGTGTGTGTTGAGAGGACTTCAGAGTTGTGTAAGATTTATCTAGTAGCTAATAATATACATCTTCGGCTTTAGTCAGTATGGATGTACCTGTAGGAGGTTATGCTTCCTCCCAGGCCCTGCTCTCTCGTGCTTGGAGGGTGGCAGTGACATAGGCACATGTGCCTTATATAATCAAACCCTCGATCTAACAAACAATGGTTCTGGCTTTTACTCTCTGTACTGTTGTGAAAATATTAATAACAAGTAGATCGTTACCTGCGACATATCTCTGACTGGGCTGATGGGTTTATATTGTCTCTTCAGGAGTAGATTGGGTGTCTCTTAGTCAGATCCCAAAAGTGATTTCGCTACTCTCCAAAGACCTGAGAATATCTGACATCATTTTCATAAATGTCTGATAATTTCGGGGAAATAATGCTTAATACAATTATAAATGGTATGCTACACTGTAGATAACATTGTTTGTTAATTAGCCTGTCACTCGGACAAACATCCTATGTGAAGAGGAAGGTTAGCGCCCTCACTAAAACTTTTGCAACTACACAGCCTGAATCGTTTAGAAGGATTGAAACTTTGGTATACTTCCTATCATATAAGGTTATCATTCATGGCTAACCCTTAGGTCGTTAAATAGATTAAGGTATGGATTGATATGCACCGAAAAAAGGGGCCTGACAGTTTTCTACACACACAGTCTCAATACATTTTATAATTGGGAATTACGCGCAGTTGAAGATAATAACTCACGTTTAGGTATTACACCTAGATCAAGTTAGTAAATCAAGTATTAATGATACCTAATCCTGTGAGACGTATGTGTAGATTGGCTATGTGAAATCCCCACGGGGTAGAGGCGCTAGCCCACAAAAAGATCTACCATGCTTGTGCCTTGGACAGAACGAAAACTTGGCAGTAAATACAATCTTATTCTTATGAGTATTGAATTTGCGATACAAAAAGAAAAAAAAAAAATAAAAATTTAAAAAAAATAAAAAATTAAAAAATTAAGAATTACTAGGAAGAGATAAAATAATAAAAGAGAATATGATAAAGTTTAATGTTACTAGGAGCAGGTTTTAGAATGAGTTCTAATTGGAGATGAGTAATATAATATAATATGTAATAATTTGTTTATATGTAAAAAATAAATACATAATTTAATGATTGTAAATTATTTTTATAATAATTTTCTTATAAAAAATAATTTATAAATAATGTTTAAATTTATGTAACATTATTTAATTTTATTCGCTTTGAACGTCACGTGAAATATATTTGCAAGTTACAAATATATATCTCGTGATCAACAAAAAATTCTACGTTTTTTATTAAAGTCAACGTGCAACAAATATGCACTTCCTGGGAAATCTTGACATGAGAACCTCTTGAGACTCATTGACACCAAAAATAATAAAAAATCAAAAAAATCCACTTCATCCAACAAGCCTTGCCCTATATTCCCGGAAACCCATCACCATAAAATCTAATGAATGACATACGACCAAAGTCTCCTACGCAACTACCCTCTTCCCCCAACAATCCATAATTTGCCCAATCCTTGAGGGGTCCGATATTTATACATTGCTGAGTAATATTTAATATAAAATTTATACAATAATAAAGAAACCCTATGGTCTAGGATTATTGCATTTACCTGCATCTAATGATTTAAATTATTCTCTCCCACTAACATTAACATAGAAAGACTCTACGACATACGTAACAACCGTAAAGTGAACGGATCATTTCAGGGGTGCTTAACGGAACCTACTGCATATCGTTTTTTTCAAACAAATATAAATCTATATTTTTTTACATTAATTTAGAAAGGTTTTTAACCACAATTAATTTATATAACATTTTTGGTTATAGATATCGTGACTGGATCATTAATGGAAAATAAGTTTATGCTAAACGTAACCCAAAGTATTTTTCACAACTCCAGATATGAATGACTCAACAAGACATTTAGCGTCTATGCTCCGCATGATTTCTTTTCTGATAATCGGACGAACTTAATATAAGACGTCACAAATTTCACAAACCCTCGAACACTCATTCTAACGCCTGAAACATAAAACAAGTTAACTGGAATTAACAGCTTTTCAACGTAACAACAAGGGTAAAGTAACTAACATTGGGCGCTTGGAATACTAATAGTCCTACTGTAAGACAACTTATATCTAGACCATAAAGTGCACTGATGTAATAGTATTAATTTAATTTAACATATAGTAAATTTACAAAATATTTATTACGCTAACCTGAGTGCGTAAGCTATTACAGCAGATCTTTTACAGATCGTGAAATTTATGGCTTAACGCCGGTAAACTCAATTTTTATCAAATATCAATATTCGCTAATTAAAACAAATAGAGTCATTGGAATCAGATCTTATGGCTGTCTAAGCCTACCGAACTGGATAATGTAACGGCAATCACCTCATCTCGCTAAATACCCCCCTCACCACATTCTTTGATATAGTAATAGAGGTCATTAGTTCACCTGGATGTATACAATACATACATATCCCTCAAATTACTGATAACAAATCTCGACAGAGTACGGTACATAACGCTAACATCGTTGCATACAATACGTAACTTATTCACACATTTTCCAAACATATTTGGCAGCATCAGGTTCCTCAAATGAAAATTGAGCAGGGATACAATGGAGTAGACAGTTTTATATCTATTAGAAATATTTAATTAATATGTATATTTATCAATTGATATATAGTGAAGTAGTAATTTATATAACTAAGGACTGACTCGGTTAGAAATATTAAAACAACCGGAATAAACAGAACTCGGCATGTCTCACAGATTAGATTTCACATATAGTCGAATAAATACGTCTCAGGACATTCATCATAACCTTGATGTACGATCATTTAATAAATAGTAATGGGTAGATCTCTGTTGAAATGTAGTACAGCATCAAATTCGAAGCAAGGTGCGCTATGCACTCTTGCCGAACTTCGAAATCTCATTTCACAGATCACCTTCATATAGGCTCCAGACATGATTTCCATATAACTTTACAAACGCACGGAAGAGGTATAAATTGTGAGAAGTATTACATAACAAGAAAATAATACAAAGAAAGAAAACGGATACAGGGATGATTATAGATACAAAAACATATATTTGCAAATTAAGTCTACAAAGCTTAAATTCATTTATTCAATTTAGCGTATTTTCGTATTAACACATGGTAAATTTTGCATCACGCTAAGGTATAATTCTTCATTATATCATGTTAATCTACCTATTTACATTTTGCCAATACTATGAACAAAAAGTTCTTTATATAATTAAACACAATCAGGCTAAAACATTTCAATATTAAGAGTACTAGAACCTCAAAAAATGTCTAAACACCTACACCGAACTTAGAATTCCACTAACTCCATACAAAACTATCGAAATGATATTAGAGAGGCGTCCGTATCAGACGATTATAACAATAGTTCATTACTTGAGAGATCAAGTGTGTTGATATGTTACGTATACCCTCATAGTCAGATATATAATCTTATATGTAACGATTAGCATATCTTAGCATATCCTTTTTGTTCGTTGCTATATTGTGTGTTATATTGAAATAAACATTAAATATTTATATTTACTTAATATATTTATAAAAACTCTTAAATTATTTCTAAAAAAAAACTATTTGTATGTCTTATGTTGTAATTTATTATTGTGTTTGAAGTGACAAAAAATTTTATGAGTTTAAAAACTAAAACCTTTTAATTTTTTAAGCTCAATTTATACTTTTGTGTCTAGATATTTAACATAAATTTTGTTGATAGTATCACCTTGTAATAGATATTTTTTTATCTACTTCCATTTTTAGATGTTCTTTATTTCATTATATAAGCGAATATAAAATTGGTATGTTTTATTATATCATAACCCTCAAATCGTCGATAAATCAACGTGAATCTCAGTATAATCAAACCACCCTATATACCCCAATCCCACCTCACTATCTATTGTGATATTTAGGGTGAAGATATTTGATATACGTTGAACTGAAGAAAGTTTAATTATTTCCGTTAATCATTTGGATATAATAACATTATTATACTAAATATGTCTTTTTAATACTAACCCTCCGGAATATTAATGCTAATAACCAAATTATTTCACATCAATAAAGCTAAACATAACATTAAACCTTTAGATATAAGTATTAAGAATATATTAATGGTATTATTAACATCAATCCACTAGCATCGCATTAAACCGTAATATAATTAATAAAAACAACTAAAATTAACAAAGTTAATATTTAATTATTATTGGAGAAACTATAACTAGCAAATAAAGGTACGATAGGTTGATTTTCACATATCATTTTGGTCTTTTTATTTTATTATAAAATCTTATTTATTTTAACTTTATTTGTTTTGCAAACTTTATATATTTTTTTAAACGACTTCAGATCTATTAATTTTTTTTACTGCGTTTTGTATTTTTCTAATAAAATTACTTATTTAGTGTTTTTTTTAAATACCTTGCTAGAACTATTTCATTTCAACTCTTAACGTTTAACTCATATTCTTCTTATTTCTTTTGACTGCTATTTTCACAACTTTTCATCGTTACTTCTGATACGTTAAAAAAATTTACATTTATATTGTGATAAACTAAAAACGTTAGGAAAAGATTTTATTAAAAGATCCTCTCGTAGAAAAAAATTTTAAGCAATTGAAGGGTTTATTTTAACATTTTTCACAAATGCAATTTTAACTCTGTCTGAGACATCAATACTGCCCATAACATAACCCTGAGGGCGAGAAGTGAGGATATATATGGATATTTTCAGATTACGATTTCACGAAAACACTTAGACTCCTGAATGATATACAGCGATAACCTATCGCTAACAATTTTAGGAATGATTATGTAACATGACAGGTTTTGAGCGGATAACAAGAGGACCCGGGTTACAGTATTCACAAACTTTTTCAAACAGATTTCTCTTACATATCACTATGTCATTTACTATTGTAACTATGGAACTAGTAATAACCTATTAAGTATGTCAACAAAGTTTTGTAGTTAGGATCCTTAATTTTAAAAATTATATTCCTGGATGGTACAAAACCCAATGATACTTTACGTCACAAACAAAGATCAGATTATTTTGTCTGGCTGACTAGGACAATCCACATATACCACCCAACAAGTTGTTTGCACCCGTATCATCACAAAAAGGTCGTACATATTCCATATCCCGTGGAACAGGAATTATACAGACGGCTACAGTTAGTGATCATAACCTTAATATCATGGTACCCTTTATACAGATAATCAAGAAATAAAATCGGAATGCTAACGATTTTACCCAATGCGTAAGCATTTCACGCATATAACTGATAGACACCGATACATAACGATAATCTACCTATTATAGAAGGTAACTAACAATGCATACCAGTATAAATTAAAGACGAAAACTCATAAGTAACGTGATCGGTGTCACTATGGATTTGGGTTTCCTAGAGTTATTCAAATACAAGTGGGTCACGATAGATAAGATGAAGAATACTGCAGAAACGAGCATCCATTACGCCTCATAAACTTTATACTCATGAATATTATAGATAATTTACGTGCAAAATTGACTCGAATCATTATTTTGATAGATTGATTTGGGTTAGCGTTTGTTCCGAGAACCTCCCTTTAATCGGCTGCTAAAAATATTACTCCTATTCGATATCGTTAGTTACTGTGAGGCTTCTTGAGCTACAAATTCTACAACGTATATCATATTAACGGTGTGATTCATTAGCACATCAGCAGTTAATGGTAACAAAGCTAATAGATCAAGAAACATGAGTTTTAATATCCACAAACATTTATGATTTAATTATCATACAGTATACACTAAGCGGAAAAACGAATACCTAAATATTCATAATAAAAGAAAGGATTTATTATTTCCACTAGTTTGAGAAAGCTAAGACACTTAGGGCATCATTTCTAAATAAGTGGTGAAAATCAAATCCCAATTGCGCACCAAAGGAAAACTCAATAACAAATACGTAAGCTCAGGTCAATATTAGTGACGTTTTAACATGTTAAAGGCGTAGAAGATAATGACCACTATTTAACACCATTAAATACACAATGCTTAATAACATGCGAGCTAATGTGTCAAAACGTAACTTAAGCTTTTTAACAGGTCTACAAGCTATACTACTTATTTTAACGGAAATCTATATACAGTCGTAACATAAATAGTAATCTATTATATGATATAAATATTATTAAACGCACTTGGTTATTACATATCATTGTCCAGTCGTACACAGTTACTTGCTATAACATCATAAAATAAATATTCCACCATTTAAATAATAGCTAACATTTAAGCTCATAACATATAACTATAAGATAAAATATAATAGTCCAAAAAATCAAATACATTTAAATAACATATCTTAAGCTAGAGATAAGCAGTTCGAATCATTAATAACATAAATTCCACTACTTATAAACATCCAAGTTAAAGTCACAACTAACCATGGATGCTAAAAACGTACCTTAATTTACTTTTCAAAGCAAACTCTAATAACATTATTAACGTATTTATAATTCATTACACTAACACGTTAACATATAATACTAAAATTCTCACTAACATATGGTTTAATTATCATACAGACCTACTAGAAAGTATGCTAATGATACAACATAAAGTTTTTCTCACAACATAATTAAAGCTAACCTATTAGGTCAATCAAATAATTGAAACGTATATGAAATTAAATGCAACAATCAAAGAGGGAACTAGCCATCTTAAGCAGTTAAATTGATAAATGATTAACATTAACAAAGTTCCGATACTTAACACTAAGTAAAGAGCAGATAACTCATTACTTTATTATTCTTTATTACTCATTATTCTTACTTTTCAATGTGACATAACTTCAACAACATTATAACGTTTTAATCTTACATTATACACTCTCGTAGTAACTTTATACATAATAAATTCTAACAACATTTATGTGATTAAATTATTAATTACAGAAGCTGCGTAAAAGTATGCTAATCGATAAACAAATGATACCTAAACTAATCATAAAGGCAACATATAGATCATAATTACATGAACTAGAAAAATAATGCATCAAATGACAAACCATCACAACTTTTAACTACACAATTAAAATCTTTGATAAACTTTAAACAAAAATTCCTAAATTCTAAACACCGTAAATAGCAATCAAATGCACTAATTCAGTAGTGATATTGGAGATGAAATGCTCATAATAGGAACTGTGATTATGATTACAAGGATGAACTTTGTGCCCTACCTCCTATTAGGAACAATCACAGATAAAGTAATTGGATCTCCTATTCGTTACGAAAAATGTAAATGAGGGTAGCATCTGTTTTAAAGCATTAAAAGGTAGATTAACAAAAAAGAATCATCGATAAAAGGTGAACAGTCTGTGAGCGCCATGAACGAAGAATGGTGCATGGCATTAAGTCTAACAAGCGTAGAGGCCGAAAAGTCGAATGTCTAGCTGGCGAAATTCGGTAAGTATATAATCTAAACCCATTATAGGGCATAGAGCTGCTTTTCAAACCGGAATCACGTAAGTTAATGTAATAAGAAAATACAGAGCTAACGGATGATTGCAAATGTCACCATATCAGTTATCAAAATGGTATTATATTTCTCGAGGTTTGCGTTCGAGCTGTTAGTTTGTTGTTGTTAGTTGCTTGTGGGTTGTGTTATGTTGTTGTTGCTGTAGAGGTAAGGTTCCTGTTTATATTTCAACTTCTCATTTATCACAACATTGATTAATTCTACTGGATCAACGGAATATTTACTCAGCGTGGAAAAGGGTTTCCCAAATCATAAAAGCTAACATATGTAACATGAACTAAAAAATGAATGTACAACGACAAACTGACACACCTTAAGCCCGAATAAACTGTCAACATTAACACAGTTCCATACTTGCCCATAGTAAGTAACTAACATTACATGCAGAACGTAACATAGTCACACGTTTTTTCAAGCATGTCTCTCAACATATCAATGATAATTTTTTACATTTAGTCGTATCTCTTTTTAGACTACACCCCCCCCCCTTCCAGAAAATCTTCAACATGAAACATGAAAATGAATTTTATGCTATATCCTCTTGTATTTCTATTAGCAAACTTATTATATTTATTAAACAAACTGGTAAATCTGGCAACTGACCCTACAGAGGTGATTTGACAGCAATGTATAAACTTTGCGGAGCTGAGTTATATATAATCATGAGCTACCGAATGGTGGATTCATAATTCATAGCAAAGTCAGGCAGAACTATCATTATTCACCAAAAACTTAACCTAGACTCACTTTTCTAACACATCATCGGCAGTTAACACAGTAATATCTTACAAAACTCATCATTTCTCTAACAAATCAGTGTTATTTCCACAACGAATAACTAAACATAACAAGTTTTAACCAAACACAACACAAAAATAAGTTCTTATTATACTAACCATGGATATGCTTTAACGAACAACGTTTTTGCATTAATAAAGCTAACATACATAACCTTGAACTAAGAATTAATGTACAACAACAAACCAACACACCATACTACTAAAAACTACTCACATTAACAAACTTCCGCACTTAACAGCAGTAAAGTACCTAAAACATCGTACAAAACGTAACCTATTCACACTTTCAAGCATATCTCTAACATTCAATGTTAATTTACATTAACATCTAATATTTAACAAAAGTTTAGCATAAACCTGTCTAATCATCATTACAGACAAAGAATATAATGCTAACGTAAAAAATTATTTTACATCAACTTCGTAATATTAACCAAAAATTCATCACAACCTCATCTAAATATCATAATCCCTAGCGAATAGTTTAAACATAAACAAAAGTTTTTAACTCAAACATAGCAAAAAAATAACAAATTTTATCCTACATAACATAAAATAAGTTCTTTGAATAAAATATCACAGTTAACCGTAATAGTTACTGATTGTTAAGCAGTAAATCAGATAATCAGTAAACAAACCACCACGCTGCAGCCCCCCTACCCAACCACCCGCCATGATCTATTGAACTATTGATTCAAGTCATATTTCGAGTATCATTTTGGATAAACATAACATAAAATAAGTCTTTATATACTGACCTACGAATATATGCTTAACCAACAAAGTTTTAACATCAATAAAGTAACAAAACATATCATAACCGCAACTAAAATATAATTACAAATGCATACCTAACATACCTCACCAGCTAACATCTTGAAAAATTCCCTACTTATCACAAGGTAAAGTAGCTAACAGGCATGCAATACTCGATATGTTTCCCACTTTCGCGCATTCAGCAAACAGGTAAACCGTATTATGCGAACCAAAATCTCTTAACAAAGTGACCAATCTATCAAAGATTTCTTCATCTTGAACTAAGAATAGGCACTATCTTCATTCAAAGTGTCCACTCGTCTTCAGGAGTAGTAACGATCATTTACTCTAAAATTAACAAAGTTCAATAACTAGGAACGGTAAGTACCTTAACATTACTCAACAAAATTAAACCTAGGGCTTCAGTTTCTAACACATCATCGTCAGTTAACACAATCAAATAAATCTTACAAAAAATCAATCATTTCTAACTAACAAATAAGTTTAGTTTCACAGTCATAGTTAAATATTAACATAACGTACTAATACGAATAAACTAGTTAGTTCAATACCAGAGTATCTAAAGCAAACACAGTACATTCCAAGAGAAATCCCATGGGGATGCGCCCATTGAAAAGGTTAGTGAATCCTGCAGAGGGGATCACCCCGAAGAGGGTGGGAGCGGGCTTTACCCCTCCGAAGGAAGGAGGTAAAGCCTCAGCCTCGTAATCGGCTTGAGGCCTAAATGCACCGCTATACACCCCTTCGAGGTGATCCCCACTCGCATTGGATTTCACAACCTTTCAAGGGCGCATCCCCATGGGATTTCTCTTGGAATGTAAATGTGTGGGTTTAGATACTCTTGGTTAATAGAACATGTTTTCTTCAAGTTGAGCAGATACGTTATGTATAAATATTACAATAATGACAATTGTGTAAAAATACACTAGTATTGATAGAGATAATGATGAGTTTTTGTAATATTGCGTGTTGTTAACTGACGAAATGATGTGTATAAAGAACTTGAGCCGATAGGTTCAAGTTATTTAGTGTAGTAATGTTAGTTTTGCCCTAGAATTTTTGTTAAAAAGTCTACGATTATTCATAGGTAAGATAGTTATACTCGAACGAGTGACACGTTTTGATGAAGATGTAGCCTATTCTTTGTTCAAATGTTGTTTACTTTTTGATTAAGATTTGGTCACATTGTTTATAAGTAATATTTTTGTTCGATAATACGTGTAAATTACTGTTGCTGTATTATTAGCTTGCAGAAATAGATGGGATACATATCGAGATAGTATTGCTAATGAACCTGTATATCTAACTTTTACCTTTTATATAGTATAGGGAATTTTTCAAGTGATTTATAGTACTGTAATTATTCGATTAACGCAAGGAAGAAAATTTGTTCAAGAGAGAATCCTGATGAATGTTTAATGTGGTATTTGCTATAATCAAACTGTCAAAACATTTTTAAGTTGTTAATGTGATTTGATAACTTTCGTATATTAAGGTCGAGTAGTATAAGAATCTTATTTATTTATGTTATGTTTATCTCATATAATATAGAAATATATTAGATCTGAAGGAATGACAAAAATTCAATGAAAATAGGCGGGTTAGGTTACTGGTAGGTGGCTGCAGTTTAATGGGTGGTGATTTGATTTTAACTTGAATTGATACCTAGATAGTATTACTTTACTGACTGTAAAATCAGTAACTATGTACGAGTTTAATGTGATATTGTTATTCCAAAGAACTTATTTTTTATGTTTATGGTAGGATTAGAAGTGGTTATTTGCTATAATCAAACTGTCAAAGTCTCCGGACTCTGAAACGTGCTATATCGTCGTGTTTATTCGCATAGGCTATGGAATGATGAAGAGAATGACAAAAATTCGATGAAAATAATTTTTAATTACTAGTCAAAGATTTAATAAAACATATTTAATCTAAATCAACATTCATTATATTACCATCATCAAATTTATAAGGTATAATCCACTAATTTAAAGATATACCTTGATAGCCGCCTTTTGCCAAACTCACATACTGTGTCTTTCTCTGTAAAAACGATGCCACTACCATATGAACGTATTGATCTTCAGCTTCTCTTCCTGACCCAATAAAGCATAGATGCTTTCCACAGCCAGGAGTACCTGACGCAAGAGCTTGACGCTGTGCCATAAAAAGACCTTGGACGGCAGTTTGAAAGGACGTAGGTTGTTGTATCATCTATCTATATATATATATATATATGATAGTATATAGATATATAAATATATATATATATATAGTATAATTATATATATATATATATATATATATATATATATATATATATATATATATATATATATATATATAGTAATAAAATATTTTTTGATTTATTTTCACTATGCTGGGATTCGATCCTGGGCCCTAACATGAGGTAAAGTGCTTGACACGATGAGCCAAACGAGAATACTTCTGCTGTCCACGCGTCAGTACTCCTCGTGCTCCTCCCGCTCACAAACAGGGTACCGCGCATGGTGAAGAATACTAGGAACCGGGGATTAAGAAATACATAGAAATTGCAATAACCTGCAATCATATTCATAGTAATAATGTATTTCTTAATCCCCGGCTCCTAGTATTCTTCACCAGGCACGGTACCCTGTGTGACCCTACTTCTGAGTGAGAGCGGAGGCGCACGAGGAGTACTGACGCACAGCAAAAGTATTCCAGGGTTTTTCTTTTAGCTCATCGTGGCGTAGTGGTCAAACACTTTGCACGCTCATCTGCTAGGGTCCAGGATCGAATCCCAGCATGGTGAAAATACATCTGGGGAATTTTATTACTATGAATATGATTGAAGGTTATTGCAATATATATATATATATATATATATATATATATATATATATATATATATATATATATATATATATATATATATATATATATATATATATATATATATATATATATATATATATATATATATATATATATATATATATATATATATATAGCTTTAAATCAATTAGCATAAATATATAATAGCTCCATCAGCCTACACTTCATTCCCCCTATCTGTAAAATTGCTATCATTATACCCAAACTAAAACTAGGAAAAGACCCCTCTGACCCTTCATTATCGCCCGATCTCTCTATTATCAACAATATCCAAACTACTAGAAAAAAACATACTAAACAAAATAACTCGACACATCATCAAACACAAATTCCAACAGGGTTTCAAACAAAACCACTTAACCACAACCCACAATCAACGGACTAAACTCAAAACCAACTCACAAAACAATAATCATAACAATCGACATCAACATAGCATTCGATACAGTGACCAAACATAACTTGATCCACAAAATGACAAAATCTAACATCCCACTAACCTAAAGAAATGGATTTCTAACTTCCTATCAGGATGAACAGCGCAAATACAAACAAACAATACAAAATCCAGAACAGTAAACATCAACAACGGAGTACCCCAAGACGCATTACTATCCCCCACACTATTCAACCTATTTACAGCCGATCTCCCACAACCACACACTGATCACACAATATAACAACCTACGCAGATGACATCACCATAGCCACCACACCAGAACCAAAACACGGCCACAAACATGACACAACAATACATCAACCAACTTCAAACGTGGCTAACAGAAAACAGAATGTCCGCCTCACCAAACAAATCTTCAATTAAATTAATCACCACCGACCGCCAACTTGGCGCCACCCCCTCCCAAGTCTATCTAGACAACATTGCTATACCCTTTAACAAAGCTCCTAAAATCCTCGGTGTAACACTTGACACGCATCTCACTTTCACAAAACACACAGACAACATAATTTCATCCGCAAACTGAACATATTAAGAAAAATCGTTGGCACAGACCTTACAAACAACAAACCAACATCCACCACGATATACAAACAATACATTTGCCAGACTGTAAACTACGTTTTTCCACCTTGGCACCCACTACTGACTAAAAACAACATAGAGAATCTGCAAACGACACAAAACAAAGCTCTAAAAATCATAACAGACGCACATCAACAACACCACAAAAACTCCTACACGAAGAAACCAAAATTCTACCCATAGACACAAAATTCTTTTCCAAAACCCAAAACACTCATGCCACAACCCCACCCACCACAGACTCAAACAATCTCCTTCTTCACCAGCTCTATATTACAAACAAATCCTGAATAACATTCCGCCTCCACCAAACAACACATTCCACTCCACCAAACAACACAACATACACCAAACAAACCCACACAGTACCTAACAGAAAACCACTCAAGATGCAGACCCCAAACAACATTTAAATAAACACCCACCTGAAATAGCACCAGAATTAACCACTACTACCAAGAGCCAAATGTAGTCATCCTTGCAAGATGCAGCCACCACCCTAACTTACAATATTACAAACACAGATTCAACCTTAACCAAACCACCACAAACATTTGTCATAATTGTAACCAGGTTCCGGAAGACACATCCCATTTCTTTCTCTCCCGTTTAACTAACTCTCAACACAAGACAAGAAGGAATATATCATTCATCCCTGGAGGATCTCTTGAGGAGACCGGTGGCATCGGTAGCCTGAACGCGGTGTGGCTTCTCCCATGATGGGGAGGTCAAAAAAAAAAAAAAATTATATATACCTTAATCACTTCCACCTAATTAAAGGAATTAAAAACAAAGAAATGAAATTTATAGGTATCGTTTACTTTTTATTTGCCTTAAATTTGAGGGATAGGTTTGTGAAGGGTATTTGTGTATGTCTTTGATGTGAGCGTATGTAAAGAATATGTCTTATACCTTATATAAATATAGTTATTTATTTTCATGGGGTGATGTTAAAGTAGGGGGTAGCGTACAACTATATCAAATGACATATAATACAGTTACATCATCTCCTTATGTCCAAGCACAACCATGTTCTTTTTAGAATTTTTTGAACCACGAGATATATATATATAGAGGCAGTGAGCAAAGAGTATATATATATAAAAAGTATATATATATATATATATATATATATTATATTATATTATTTATATATATATATATATATATATATATATAGAGATAGTGTAGATAGGTATATATATATATATATGTTATTATTATAAGGCTGTTATTATATATATATATATATATATATATTATTATTATTACATATATTATTATTATTATTATATTATATATATATATATTATTACATATATATATATATTATGCTAGTTTAATTTTCTATATATATTATATTATTATTATATTACAGTATAAGGGTATGAAAATGAAATCTCATAATTTGCGAAGAAACATTCCTGAAAGAACAAATCCATCCACAAAATATCTGTGCAGTAAAATGTGCATTTCAACGAAAGTAACCAATTTACTTATACCAATCTACCAACCTATTCATCTATAAGGATTATATATTTTTTAATTTTGGAATTTCAAATTCGTCCTATTATAACTGGTTATTAGGCTCTCACGCTACCTGGCAGTGCATTTGTGCCCATGAAAACGTCTTTTCTCCTACTAAAATATCGAAAGCAAAAGACTCGGTTATTATAGATAAATTAAAGCATAGAAGACTGAATTACCAAAATGAAATCATTTACGTTTCAATGCAAAATCATAAATTCTTAAAAAATGAAAATATAAATTAGCTGAAGAACTCGTCTGCATGGACAGTAGAAAAATGTGTTTAAGTCAAACAATCTGATTATAATCCATATTTAAAATTATCATTATTTTTATAATCCTAATATCCAAACATTAATAAATTTCAACAACTGAGAAACAAAATAAATTAAGAAATTGTTTTTTTCTGCCACTAGTTTGTACGCAATTACTTGATTTAATTCTCCTTCACACAAAGTACAATGCCAGCTTTATCCTGAAGTAAATTAAGCTTCAATTTAAAATAATAACATTAACTGGAAACTACAGTTTAATATGAAAATATATATTACACTAAATTATTATTAATTAAACGAGTAAAAATTGCTAATATGGATTCTTCATTTCTTATTTCAAGAAAAAAAAAATCATTGAGGATTTTGTCAACAATGGTTTAAAGTCCAAAAGAAGCTTAGGAATGAGTTGGAAGAATATAGTATATTACATACAATACATTTCACTTAATTTTATACGAAAATAAGTGAAATATTTATACTGTAAATGCAAGCCACAGGGAATTCATAAGGAATGGAAACATTTTACTTATCTATATTTGTACCTGGCTTTTATGTAGTCCAGACACCTGTTCAATATTTTGATCACTCTTCGTATACTCTTCCATTATATCCAATGGGTCTTCTTTTATTTCAATTTCCTCTTTGACATCTATCTCTGAATAAGATTTTTCCTATTTAAAAGATAATAATAATAATAATAATAATAATAATAATAATAATAATAATAATAATAATAATAATAATAATAATAATAATAATAATAATTTTGTCATTGGTATTTATTACATACTGTAGTACTTATCATAAAAAAAAATAGGAATTTAATATAAAAAATACAATGACGAGAAATGGGCTTCTGAGGGGATGTTTAGTCCCTTGAGCCTATGAAGTACGGTATTATACAGTTTCATGTTCAAATTTATGTTTCAGTAGAGAAATCATAAATTAAATTAGATTATATAATATGAAATAAATCTAACTCTAATAAGCTGGTCTATATTCTTAATAATAATAATAATAATAATAATAATAATAATAATAATAATAATAATAATAATAACTAAAAGTAGCTAATAAAAATAATAATAATAATCATAATAACAATAATACTAACAATCATAAGAATAATAATAATTTATAATAATAATAATAATAATAATAATAATAATAATAATAATAATAATATAATAAATTATTTTTCCTACCTGAATTTCTTTCAATGATAAACCTTGCTCAAGGCTTTGACCATCGTTTCCAAATTCTTGTGAACTTTCTACGAGTTCATCTTTAAATTCATTTTAATATCCATTATTGGCTCTAAAAATAATGTTCTGCTAAAAAATATCTCAAAATAACACAAAAATTTTCCACTTTTGGTAAAATGATGACACTCAAAATTTTTGTGACTTAATCAAAAGAATTACACAACTCAAAATTTTGTAATGCTGAAGATAAAATATATAAAAATATATAGACAAAATTAGGCTGAGTCTGAACAAACTCTATGGCCTACTAAGACCTTTCACAAACTTATTAAACCTTCTTTTACAGGTTGTATGTAAGGAACTTGCCATCATGCCTTTAAGAGGCAAAACATGCGACAAATTAACTACAACAATCCCTTGATTAATGAAGTAGAACATTTTGATACTAAAATTCAATCAAAGTAGACAATTCTGAAAAGTGGAAGCAGCAACAGCTTCATTGTGACAGATAAACAAAGTAAAATATATATGACTCATGAGAATATACCCCTTGTTGTGTTAATTTAATTTTGGTAAAAATTTACAATACGAATTATACTGGCATTTATTCCCTATATATACACTCTGGAATCTTCAAACTTATTTTTTATTAATTTTTACACTAAAAATGAAGCTCTTGAAAGCAAATTAAATATTATTAAATTGGTAGAAAATCAAAAATAAAACCATGAACATGACTTTGTCTGATGAATTCGGTTTGAATAGCAAATAACAAAAATATTGATATATACTGCAGATATCCAATATCTATTAATATGTAGTAAAAGAGGAAAATACTTGGGTGCCAAGCATTCAAATGCATGAAACATGAACACTAATTTATATATTGAATATTGATATATTAAATATTGATATATCGAATATTGATATATCGAAAATCGATATACCAATATTGATGAAAGGTCAATTTCATGAAATTATATTTGATTTTTTAATAATTTAACAATATTTATTTTTAATTTGCTTTTTGTAGGCTTTATATTTTGTACAGATTAATAAAAAATAGATTTCAAGCTTCCAGAATTTAAGGGAGTAAAAGACTGTAATGTAAACTTTTACCTTCCTTTCTAAATAGAATACATATAATGCACATCTATAAACACAATTCTATTTTCTCCACTTCCTAAGACTTAAACACTTTTAAATGATGCTTAAGTTCATTTAGTTCTTTAACTAAATTTTGTTTAAAACCTCAATTCTGATCGGTTTCATGAGGGCTTCTGGCCTTCCCACTATAAGAGATACTATAAGATGGGGTATGAGGAACCAAAATTTCATAATTTTTGAACTTAGCAAAAGGATGAAAAAATCGGCATCAACTGATAGAACTATTTAAAATTATTTTGAGAAATATACGACCTTCCTGAATGTTTTTATGTAAAAAAAAGTCTACAGAAATAAGCGCATGAATATTTTTTGCAAATTTTTGAAAATTGCAGGTGTTGAAAAACTGCTCTGGGAAAAAAGGAACCACTGTGTGTTACTCAGGTTAGGGCTATTTAGCAGAGATTATTATTAATATTAAATGGTAATATAAGTATAGTAGTTATATTATATAAAATAAAATATAAAAATCAGTGGAAATATTTATATTACTGGTAGCTATTTTATTTGTAGTTGAAATATATGTGTAAAGGTAGAAAAAAATATGATTTTCATTTTCAAAAATTTTACAAATAAAATTACTTAAACTTGTAAAAAAATGAACTTTACATCTAATATAAGAGCATATACGGTACCATATATATTAACTCTAAAAAAAATGGTTTTACTTTAACAATTTTAGTACCTACGTTTGTGGGGAAAAAGGAATCAATATTTCAAAATTTTCAAGTTTAACAGAATAAATAATAATCAGCATTATTTCATTTAACTGTATTTAATACTTTTTTGATAAATATAGACGTTCCTAAATGATTTCATGTAATATATAAAAATATTGCAAATGAAAAATTTTAAAATGTAAATTTGTCAAAATACGGTACTGTATATAAAATTTATTACATAATAGTAAATGTTTGTAAATGTAAATATCAAAATGAATACAAAATAAATAAGAAAATATCTAGCCTATATATAAAAAAGTAAAATTTACTGTACAAAAAAAGGGGTTCCTTTTCCCTCCAAGGTAAAAGAACATTAATATTTTTAAAAAAATAAGAAATATATGGACAGTAAGAAGCCACATGGATCTATATACTGTATACTAAATATTTTTTCAATATTTGAAAAAAAAAAAAAAATCTAATACAATCTAGTTTCACAATGTAGCAGTAATTTTTGTAAAAGAAAAAAAATTACTGTATACCATATAGCTATAGTTCTTTAGAAACACCTTAGAAAAAAATTGATAATTTCAACAAAAAAACAAACATTTTTTTGGAAATATTACTGAAATCACTTATTAAATTTATTTTATACAAAACCTTAAAATATAAAGACTATGTACAAAAAAAATCATTAAAATAAAATAAATAGCTTTCACAAAAAAAATTCTATTAATTAATATTTGCATGTGAGGGAAGTACCTTATACCCCATCTTACAGTATATATTTACCCCTTCAGTAATATCTAAAGCAGGGCTGACAAAAAAAAAAAAAAAAATTTTTTTTTTTTAGGTTTAGCTGTTAATTTCAGCAATATGAGAGATTTTTAAAAATTATCAATATGTAATAATAAGAACTATATAATGTTTCATTAGTAGCGAGTCTAGTGGCATTTCATTAAAAATATGCTCTGATATATCTTTTAAATAAGACAAAAAAAATAGTAGCAAACTTCTTACCAGGATGCACAGTTAAAGTTATACAAGGGCAGTAAGGTAGGCCTCTAAATAAGCAATAATTAAGGTAGGTGTTTTAATCCTAAGTAATTTGTTGTTTTTGTAGAATTTGTAAGTGTGGTGTATTGATTAAATAAAGAGATAAAATATTGCTTACCATTTTGAATTCATGATTAAGATCTAGAACATATATTATGATCGAGTTGAGCTACCACAACGAAACACCTTCCATACATACAATCTATATAATGGTGTCCCCCAAGGAGTCATTTTCTCACCTTCAACCCCCACCTTCCCTTACATAAAAATGAATAACTATGCTACCATTACCGCTCAACACCCCTCCATAAATAAAGAGCGTACAAAACTACATTATATATATAGGAAACTAGAACAGTGACTGACATTAAATAGAATGTCAGCCTCACCACAAAAATCCTCAATTACGTTATTCGAACCAGATAAAATTGAATCACCGAAATATCCAACATTTGATACACATATGACATTCACCTCCCCCACCCATAAACATCACAACCAAAGCCTCACATATAGGACATTTGTCTCCATATAAACCACAATACATCCAAAGCCTCACAAAAGTTAAATGTTCTGAAGGCACTAACAGGAACTAACTTTGGCCAACATAAAGAAACCAACTCTATAGTATATAGAAAATATCCTCACCCCATTTTAAACTATGCATCGCCCGCCTGGCCCCTCACAATATCAAAATCTACCAATCAGCAACTGCAAGGATAATAACAGACTACCTCCCCATCACACTTAAATATCACCTTCAAACTGGAAAAAAATTTGGTAACAGTTGAGATTAGCGTAATCTGGTGAAATATCAATTTTTTTTCAGATAATTGTTTTATATCTTTCACCCCCATGTAAGAGGACTAAAAAACTGATGCCAAATCTCTCATATATAAAAATATATTCTCTAACTAATTTTTTTTTTGTTCAAACTTGATTTAGAACCCATTAAGTTTAGGTTATGATAAGTTTTGTTCAATATACACCAAATTTATGTCTATATATAACAAATCTTATCATAACCTACTCAGCTATTTTTTAAATAAAAAAAATAATAGGGAAAAATGTCGAATGAGATCTGTGTCTGTTCAGAGATTATTATTCAGTTTAGTAGTTGGTTTAATCGGGCTTAGGTGAGGCTTTTCTAAGCCACTTGAATATGCCATTTAAGCCACCAACTCGGTTCAGTTAAATAAATAAAACAAATACAATAAACTTGATATATATATATATAAGAAAGAAGAAAGATATATATATATATATTATATATGTTATATTATATATATATTATATATATATATATATATTATTATTAGTTATTGTTATATATATAGTAAAGAAGATATATGTTATTATTATATACATATATATTATATATATATATATATATATATATATATATATATATATGATAAATTCTTTATGCGGAAAACTTCATTCCAGTTAAAAATTATGATATGAAATTGGTTTAAACATCAATAGATTTGGATTATAATTTAAAAGTAATTTATAGTTAAAAATAAAAGGAAAGAATAATAAGAAATAACAATAGCTATAAGGATAATAAGAAGAATAATAATGTAAAGTTTGAAATATTTTATATTACTGGTGTATGTGAAAGAGTAAAAAGATATAAATAAAAAGGATCAATAAGTAATAATCTTAGAAAATCAAATAATTTAAAGCGAAAACACCACTTAGTACAACTACATCTTGAATTGTGATAAAAATTAGGTTTTTAGGGACTCAGTATTGCATAAGTCTATCCAAAACCTCGACACCTTCGGGGCCTACTAAATGAGAGAACGCAATATATTTTTTACTTTTAATCATTTTATAAAAATGAAACAATATAATAAACAAACAAAATGTCAAAAGAAGAAGAAACCGCAAAAGAAATTTTATCATAACAATGGATAAACTAACTGATATGATAAAGAATGATGGATAGAAAAGAGTACGAGAGGAAACATGAACAAAGAAAATGAATTTAATAATGCCTAAATTTAGTGTAAAAAAGAAGAATCTTTTGATGAATTTATTCAAGTTAAAAATATGGAGAGATGTATCTAAATAAAACTAAAAAACTAAATTTCTATAATAAGAGTAGTTATTGCAGACAATTTTCTAATAAGGATGTCCGATGAACTTTATGGACAAATAATGGCGTTGAAATAAATAATTATAAATACATTAAAAGAAAGATATAGTAGAAATAAAGAACAAGCAGGTTATTCTATGGCAACACTGTTGAATATATGCAACAAGTAAAGGAGAATCTTGAGAATATAGAGTAAGAAGATAAAGTGTGAGATTGTGAAAACTGATTATACACAATAGTTATACATTCATACCAATTGATTAGTAATTAAATATGAAGGACATGAAAAGAAAGTTAAATGAAGAAAATCAAAAATAAGTATTTGTACGATAAATGCGAAAACAAGCTAAACACCCAAACTGATCAATCATGATACTG
>JABUQX010138034.1:0-13426 GCA_015478945.1 Trachelipus rathkii | reverse complement strand
ATTATAATATATTAGTATATAATATATATTATATTAGATAAATATATATATATATATATATATGTAATATATATTATAATATATTAACTGCAGGTTCGGTATAGATTTGTATAAAGAAACCCTCCTTCGTAGCTTTAACAGTTCTTCTTATTCAATGCGTAATTATAGCGGCACGTAGGACACAAAACAGTGTGAACTATAGACTAATACGCGTTAAAAATATGTGATGAATAAAGGAATCAATCAGGCTTTACAGAAGGCTGCAAGAATAGGAGGATAATCTTTTTCTTTTGCATTCTTTTTTAATGATCTTACTACTACTTATTCTCTTTATATATTTCAAAAAAAGTCTTTATTACTCAGTAAGTAGAATCACTATAAGAGTTTCTAAAAAACAAATGTCTCCTATGAAATAATAAGCCCATTGAAATATTTACAGCGACAATAACTACAATTATTGGTAATCGAAATAGAAATTGAATAGGAAGTACTAGCGGAATAAACAAGTTATACGAGATTACTACCATTATTCAAACTTTTAATTACCAAATAATTAAGAATTTTTGTTAAAGGAATTCAACAATAGATCTGTATAAATAAACAGTCTATTCTTTGCTGATGATTCTGATCTTAGCAGAAAATGTAAACGATGCACTGCAAAATTCTAGTACCACTATACGCAAGATGGGATTGTTACGAAACACTAACAAAGAGGAAAAGCAATAGTATGATTTAACATGATACACACAACAGAGATGAAGGTATCAATGTGGTGTGGACATATAAATACTTAGGTAGCACATATATAGGGTTGGGAAAAAACATGTTTAAAACTCAGAAGCATGCTCCTCGATAAATAAAGGCCCACACCTTGGATACAAAACAGGTTATCATGAGAAGAGCTGCACAAAATACTGTTATATGGAAAACGTCCTGGAAATGTGCAGCTCAGTATTTTATATGGACCAAATGCTAATGTTTTCACAAAACAAGAATTAGATAATTTACAACAATTGAAAACCAAAGATAGCAGGAAAACTGAGGAATTACACCCATGCAGTTCTGAGGGGATGAATTGAGCATATCAAGCAGGGAAACATAAAGTTATTAGTTCAAAAATATATGAATCAATATCGAAACTTCAAGGAGCATAAACAAATACTTGAAAAAATGAAAGCAGAAGGGGAAAAATGGTTTGAAGACTGCCTTGTACATGGACAATAATAGATAGAGATAACTAGCAAGAAAGGCTTGCAGAAAGAGAAATTGCCTGAAGAAAGTAAAGCTTGACTCTACATCATGGAAGAAAAATAGGAAGCAGAAGAAAGCAAAGTGGAGTATTTTTTCTACTTTTACTCTTAATACGACACACTCCTTTTACTCAGTATACTTTTCAGGGCACCATCCAATACTTTTGAACTTAAAATGGAATAAGTCTCAATTGGCGAAATTAACGTGAATATTGGAGTTGGAGAAGACCGCTACCACTTCATTGATAGTCCTGCCCAGAATATAATATCTTAGAATTAATCTACTTGAACTTCAAACCAATGCAAAACTAAATGATGGTGCTGGGACAGATCTATTGAATCTACCACATGGAGTAGTTAAATACTTTTTGGAAGATTTTGTAAGAAGAGAAAAAGGATGTCTTCAACAAATGACATAATATGTGATGATTAAAATAGAAATATAATATAAATTGCATCATATAATATTAATAATTAATAATCATAAAATATAATATAATAAAATATCTGAAAATAATATATGAATAATAATATATCTATATTAATTAATATAGTATATAATTAATAAACTCATAATATAAATAATAATATAATCATACTATTGGAATAATAAAAGTAGTGAATAATAAATAATATAATAAATTAATTCATAAATTTTTTATAGGATAAATTATCGTAAAGCCTCACTGTAATATGGAATGGTTTTATTATTTAAGGAAAATAATAATTAGTGCAAAGTGTCACGCAGTGAATTATCATAATGAAATAGTGAGGGGTGAGTCGTGGCTATTATTATATCTAATCAATTCTTGATTATACATAATTTTGTTTTTTTATATTATGTTCCTTATTTTTGAACATGTTGAAGCTCAAAGAAATGATTTGACTGTGAATTAGAATAACCATTTTGTTTATTTATGTAGTTAAATTTTTATAATTTTTTAAGAAATTTAACAAGGAATCTTAGAAGCATGTAATCCTTTTATCTCTATTAATTGAAGTTTGATAAATCGTTATATATTTATAATTTATAGAAATTTCAAGATAAAACAATGATATTAATAATATATTAAATGTAACATACAGTTATATTTGCCAGAAACAAATGTATTACTTTTATTAATTACTCTAAGTTTTTAATAAAGATTGGATCGTATTTTATAGTTTAATTATTTGTTTATTTCATTTTCTTTTCGTTTTATTTTCTCGTTTTATATTACTAATATCACAAATATTTTAATTTACTTTTCTGTTATACTATGTATTTTGTATTTTTGTTTTTTTGTTACATATTTATTTTTTTATTGTAATTGTATTCTTTACTTTACTTTAATTCATTATCTATTTTACTTTTTATTTATTTTTTTTTTTTTTTTTCTATTTTTGTGTTCATATGTAATTTGTATTTATAATGAATTATCATTATTTGGTTTATTTATTTTACTTTAGTTATTTTGTTCTATTATTTTCATTATTTTTCTTATAAAATGTAATACCTAATCTTAAATATTTTGACGTATCTTATGTTATTATTTATTATTTTGCTTTATTTTACCTTTTTCTTGCCTTATTAATGTTTCTATAGTAAATATTTTATACTATCTATTCATTTACTATTATATATTTACTTTTTATTTTTATTAATTTTATATTTAATACACAGATCTTTTTTTAATACATCACAAATTTAGTGTGCCGCTGTAGGCTTTACACGCCCTTTAAATAAATAAATAAAAACCAGTACGAAAAACGAAAACGATCCAACTAAATCAGTTTGAGAAGATTTTTGGAAAGGTTTGGCATTGTGTGCAAAAGCATTGGGAGTAATACATTGAGTGACACAATAATAACCAAATATTTCGGAGCTGAACCCTGCCTATGATATTGATATATTGATATTTCAGTTTATCAATATAATACTTTGATATTTTTTCAATAATCCGTTTCTTTTAGTAGATTATGGATTTATGCTAGGAATCCACCAGGATGATAGGTAGCGTTAGGAACCATGATAGTTTTAGCTATAATAGTTAGATTTAAAATATAAGTATTATATATATATATAGATTATAATATATATATATATATAAATATATAATTATTATATTATATTATTATTTATTATTATAATATATATATAATATATATTACAACTATATATTCGCTAAATTAAAAGAGCATTTGACATGTGCGTAAGATGTATGAATTTATATGTATGCCAATATATAATATATATATACATTTTCATGATTAAAAAGCTGTTATAAAGATATTTAAAAGCTTGGAAATGAAGAAGCTTTCGAACTCATATCCAGGACTCATTTTTCAGGTGCTAGATTAACCTCTATGCGTTTTAAAACTGACAAGATGAGATATAGTATATAATATATAGCTTATTATATAATTATATTTATTTATATTATATTTATATTTATATATATATATATACTTTATATTATATTATTATTATTATATATAATGATATATAATATATATATATATAGTAATAATATATTATTATATATAGTATATTATAAAAAACCTTATGAATTTATGTTTTTTTCTTTTCCCAAAAACCGATATTAATTTATTATCATTATTATTATTATTATTTATTATTATTATTATTTATTATTAGTATTATTTTTATTATTAATTGGGGGGCCATATCTATTATATGTTTCATCTTCATTTGTTTCACTTTTCTCTTCTCTATCTTCTCATGATTTTTTAGCTACATCTCCAACAACTTTACTCAGTCCAACTCTATCTACTAGTCTTCTTTGATTGTTTCTATATAAGCTTGAAAACTGATGTTTAGTCTTATTTGTTTACTAAATTTATCATAAATATTGATTTTTGGTATTCACCTCTTGGTTATGGGTATTCTATGACACCTTCATATGTGTGTCTATTTCATCTGCCTTTATTTAATATTCATGCTTTCAAATATCCGTATCCATAATACTTTGTATTTGATTGATTTTCATTTAATCTCCCTCTTTGTCGCTGATTTTGTTTAATAAAAGGCATTTCTGACTTTCTTATTATTATTATGGCATCAGATTGCTACTCTAATTAATCTATCCCCAGAGAATTTATTAAACGCAATGCAATTATCCTAAATTGCCTTTAATGAATTCATTTATGCGTTCAACGCAAAAATTAATCTTATCAATCATTTTTTTTATTTATTAAAGGTTAATTAATTGTTATTTATTTTTATATTTGTAAAAGATTAATTATTCATTATTTTTTTTATTTGTACTAACATTGTTATTATTTCATTCTCCAAGTGACTTATATTATATAATAATAATATAAGAATATAATAATAGTTTAAATTTTACATATCTTATTATTATTAATATTATTATATTAATATATTAAATTATATTTTTATTACTTCTTTCAATCTGAATGTCATGCCACGCTGCAGATTTTGAATGAATTAAAATCTCGTGTAGTTGTCCTAGATTTCTTTACGTATTGTTGCATCAATTGCTTGCATATTTTACCAGATTTGGATGCCTTAGAGGAAAAATTTACTATATCACCTGAGTGGTAGTAGTACAATCATTCTGATTCATATGTAAAACAATTATTTTTAATTCGTCATTTATTATGTCATAATTTTTTATTGATATGATTATATTTGTTTTTAATGTTGTCTGGATGGTAGTTATGTATTTTTGGAAATATTTGGACTTCTACAGATATATGGAGAAGATTAAACTTATATTTTTACTTGACGATATAATCTTTACTAAAATATTTGCAATGCAGCTCTTCATTACAAATCCGTCAATTTACTTTTATCATAATGAAAAGAGATATTGCTTATTGCATCAACTGTAGAAAATGTTTTTATAATATCATTTATTTTAATTGTCTAATCATTTTATTTAGTCATATTAACCTATAACAAATAACTTGATCTAAATATACTTTACTCATTTCTTATTTATTTCGAGATAATTTTAATAGCATGAATTTATACATATAAAACACTCGAATAAACATAATCTAAACAAAGAAAGTTTGTTCTTTGGTGAAGACAAATTTTAAGCTGAATATTTGCAAATATCCGTGAAACTCGGAATATTTTTAACAGTGAATAATCTTTTTCTATTGTATAGATCTATATTATTTAATTATTTAACGCTCTACATATTGAAATATAAAATTTTTAAATGGAAAAAATAAGTAGCCGAAAAATTATAGTTAATATTATATACTTTCATTATGAAGCCAGCACATTGGACACATTTTAAATTGAGTGTACACAGCGGACCAGGAAGCTAATATTAAAAAATAGATTCCGGCGCATTGAAACTCGCCCAATTAATTTTCTGCAACATTATTTAACATTTCACTGAAACTGAAATCAATGTACACAATTATTTTCTTCTCTAAAAGATTTTATAATAACTGAATATAATCTCTCAAGCTATATATATATATATAGTAGCTTTATTTATATAATATATCTATAATATATAAATATATATATTTATATTATACTAATAAAACTATAATATTAATATATTATATATAATATATATAATATATAGTTCTAAATTAATTAATATACTATATTTATATATTATTATATAATATTACATATATATTTTTTTTTTTTTCTTTTTCATTTGGTCCTCTAAATTGATAATGAGCTTCACCAAAGTGTTTGTATGCTCTCTAAGATATAATATCACTCATCATGGCAAATACGTAAATGTAATGCTTATGGCATAATCTGATTATCAGTTGGCAACCCTTTCATAGCGAATCTGTTGTTGTTTTACTACTACTACTATATTTAATTACATATATATTATTATTATATTATTATTATTTTTATTATTTAATTATAATTAATCTTATTATTTTATATTATTATATTAATAAGTTTATTATTTTATTATTATCAAATATTAGTCGCTGTGCTTCAACACCCAACATAAACTTTAATATATACTTAATAAAAAACTGGTTCCTAAACAAATCCTTTATTTTCAATCTTAGTAACGTTTCCAGGACCAAATGGCTGCCACTTTTTTTTTATATGTTGCTGTAAGGTAAAAGACTGCTCTCTTCAAATTGTATGTAGAAAGCTATCTCTTCAAGTTATTTGACAATGACTAAAATAATCCATGATTAGCATTAATGTCATTTCTTGTTTTTTTTTTTGGTTTTTAGTTTCCTAAACTATATGAGGTCTCAATCTAAACATATTAACTACTCATAGTTACTCTGAAAATGAAACTCGGCATGATGTTTAATTATTGCAAGCGTCACCCAAACATTTCCATATATATTTATTAATTAAAAGATTATAAGAATACTACGAATGTCTTTTAAAATATGTATACTAGTATATATATTTAATAAATATTTTTAACCATTAGTGATAAACGTGGCCAGGCAACGACATCTGACTCATGTCGGAGAAATTTGGGGGAGGGGGCAGAGTCACATATTTCCAAATGGTTGGGGATGTAGTTGTATACTTCTTAATGGTAGTTCTAAATACCAGACTTAAGGAAACATCAAGGAGTATATTATTATTTATATTATTTTATTATCTATTGTTATTATTATTTAATATATATTGTTATATATATATATTATTATTTATAAAGTATATATATAGATTATTATTTTATTTTATATTAGTATATTTTATTCTATATTATTATTTTATTAACTCATTTATTTAATTATTATTTTGATGCCTTTTCAAGCCTTCTGAAGTATATCTTCAACAGAAAATTTTCTTTTAATTCTTGATAAAATAATATGTTAATATATACAATCTTTCGTCGCTCATTCGAACATTTCCAGTCGAATAAGACTCTATTTTAATATTTAACGTTTGGAATAAATGTCGTGTAAACTAATAACTTCCGAAATAGTAACATTAAAATTTAAAATTGAAAGACTGACATAACTAAGCTTTATAAGCTCGAAAAATGAGATTTCGTTTATTTTATGTATATTATTTTATTTCCTTTAAGTGCATGGTGCATACTGACGAAAAATTAATTTTTCTGTTATTATGAATATTTTTGGCTTGGAAGCGAGACTTTGTTCTTCCGTTGAGAATGTTGAAATAAATTTGCTCGGTTATTGATTGCACATTCTCTTGAGGTATTTGTTTTTCGGACTATGAAGACCGAAATCAACTTTCAAAACATTGATCGAACACTATTACATTAAATTCAGTCACACGTATTGCAAAATCCCAAAGCGACTCTCGTTATTTTAAGATAAGCACGGCTCATTCATGCTTATGTACGTAAAACAATAAGCTGTTTCGTTTTTACTTTTAATATGTCTTTAAAAATTAATTTAATTTTTCTCTTTTATTTTTTCTGATTTCTATTTTCATTTAGTCATATACTACGAATGTCTTATGTTTCGTCTTCATTATAGGTATGGTAATATATTATTTAAAGTTCTTATAGTTGCTCTATCATATATGGAGGGAGTTATTGTTTTTTTTTTCGTATATATTCTGCTATTTTAATTTCTATATTATAATTATCTATGTTAAGATTATCTCGCGTAGGCTTTTATTTTTAATTATGATTTTATTATTATTTTATTATTTTATTATATTATTATTTTATTATTATCTTTCTTTCTTATCTGTTCATATATTCCAAGAATTGGGTACGGCGAACGAGCTCGGGTAAAAGAAACAGGTTTGGAGAACATGACAAGTCGAAAGAAGCAAGCATTACCTGACCTCATACATTAACTTAGTGAGAACTCACTCGCAGATCAGAAATCCACCCTTTAAATTCATGGGACAGCCGACGACCTCATATGATTGATGTCGTCAGTAGTCTTCCCCTTTGCCCATGGCACACGTATACCCCTCACAATTCCCCGCCAATTCACTCCTGTTATACACCTTTCTTGCTCGCCCTATCCAACTAGATTCGCTCTCCATGTTCTTGATCATCCTCTTTTTCTTCGTCTACCGGCGTCGTTCTCCCAAACACCAAACTATACCGACTTAAACCGATCCACTATCATTCTCTTTCCATATGACCAAACATCTCAACTTCTTTCTATTTTTCTCTCATTACCTTTTCTTACGACCACACCGCTTCTATTACGTTCTTCCTCATTTTTATGTCTTCTCTTCTCTCGCTTTATCTTCCTTTTTAATCATTACTTATTATACTGTCTTATCCCCTAGTTCACTACTACGTAACACATGTTAACAACATACCTCATGTAAGCCCTAGCACACTCAATACTTTATCCCTTTACAATTCACACGAGTCATTCCACCAGCCACCCTTCTGCCATTCACAACTTTTCTATATATCACTCTGCTTCGTTCAGTTCCCTTCTCATTCCAACTATACTACTAAATATTTAGAATGCAGACACTTGTTCGACGCTCTCATCTAAAATAAATCTTCACACTGAGGGGTTCCTCACTCACAACCAACCGTTCTACTCACGTTTACTTCAATCCCTCTTTCTAACACCTGCCAAATTCTCTACAATACAATCCCTTCTTAAACTCTCTCAGATTCGCCATACAGAACCAAGTATCATCCGCATATAATTAGTAGGGCACCTCCCATCATCTCCTTACTCCCCAGTTCTAACACCATTCCTCCATCCCCACCATCTTAATTCTTTCATACCCCAATCCATATACCAAATTGTATATAACCAAGAGAAATAACCAACCCTGTCTTACTCCGTTGTTTAATCCTAAACCAATCCCATTGACACCATTTATTCTTACACACGCTCCACTTTCGTCATACATACTTTTGACTCCATCAAGAAGCCTACCACCAATCTCTCACCCTATACTACTCACTAACACCTGCCATAAACCTTCCCTTATTAACTCTATATACACCCATGAATCCATAAAAAACCTAAATACAATTTATTCTTCTTTCTCCTCATTTTCTCATATCATTGTTTCATGTAAAGTTTTATCCACACAACTCATCTACCACTCTTAAACGGCACCTTTTCTATCACAATCAGTCCTTCAGTCATCGACGCATCTTTTCGGACCAAAAATACCAGCTTTATCCTGTCTCCTAGCAACACTCATATAAACTTATATCCTCCTATAATTCTACTAAGTTTCCCCTATTCTCCTTTACCATCATTATATAGGTATTCATTTTACGCTCTCTCCTCTTGCATCCCTTCCAGGTGTCCCCACATCTTAATTAAATTTTAATTTTACAAATGGTTACCCAATCATAGTCCCTGATAATCATTCATCTCCGGCTCCGTTCTTTGATCATCTTACCCAGATTTATTTCTCGTATTACCTTTGTCATGATTTCCTAAGTTCTTCCTAATTTTTATCCTTTCTTGAGCGACGGAACTACATCCTTACTTAATAACCTCATCCCAAATACCCATTCTTTCTGCTACCATCAACCCACAACAACTTCGAACTATCACCTCTGCATTACTGTTAAAAATTTTGTCAGAATTTTTTCGAAGTGGTTCTTTTTTCACACTTTCTCCCTTTCAACTTTCTTTCTATCTAGTTACAAAACAGCAAATTTCTATTTCATTTTATCTTTGAGAATATTCGCCCTATATTCTCTATACCTTAAATCTTTTCGTCGGTTCCTTCCCAGTAAGGAGTGTCTTATTTCCTTGTAAGTCCCCATTCAATCTCCTTCCAAATTGTTCATTTTACCTCTTTTTCCCTACGTAATACACCTTGTTAGTATTCTAATATTTCCTCCTTATAATAATTTGCAAGTTTCTTCTCTTCTCCTCGTTAGTTTTATTTACATTCAAATTCTACGCTTCTTTTATTTTACTTAGTCAGCTTTTATCACTCTTCATTCCTACCATCCTTCATCTCAGTAATACATTTCTTACTTCACATAACTTAGCTACATCTGCATTTACTTCCTAATTTGTCACTTACTATACTTATATATGTCTTCCTTCATTGCCCCTTCTAAGTATATTGATTCTTAGAGTGATTCACTGTGTTCACATTTCACCGTTTACTAGCGATTATGCTTTCTTAACTTCATCTTTTAGTCCAGCTTATGTGTCAATGCTTCTACTTCTTAACTCTCTCAACTCTATTAATTATAATGTAATTTACCTTACTTCCTTCATCACTCTTCCTTTCCTCAATCATTCCCCCACATAATTACTTAATTTTAACATTTAGACAATACATAATGTCCTCAATATTAATCCCATTCCCTTATACCCCTACTACTATATATTTAACTATCCATATTACATTACTCAAACAATCTCTATATTTTAAGAAACTCTATTAAAATACTTTTTCTCTTTCTTTATACCTCTTTCTAATCCATGAGTACATCAACTCTTTAGTTGATACTTATGAATATAATTTTGTGTTTAATTAGGAAAGATTCCATTACTTTACACGACATATTCTCTCTACTCACATAAACTCATATCGCCTTCCCTCAGCCTTTACCATTCTCATTTAGTTTCTCAAGCACCGTCATAATATCCAGCCTGTTATGTGCTATATGTACATTAATAATAATAATAATAATAATTCCGTATCTATATATTCCAAAAATTCGAGAATGTTCTGAAAGCTCCATATCACCTTCCTACAAACCCCCACCTTTTCTTGCACGATTGACAACGCCACCCCACAACCTCCCCTGATAGTAGTAACTATTGCAAGTACATACTAATGCATGCAAATTTATTACCTTTTTATTATTACTTTTCAAAACCTTATCATGATTAAATTTAGGAAAATACGCACTTTTACACATCTCCTTATCTCCCCCCGCCTCCCACTTTTCTTAGAGCATGAGACCTAGCTTTATATGAAGTGGTGGAAGAAGAACATCTTTTTTGTCCCCGAGAGATTCGGCAATGACATTTTTCTTGCTAGATTCAAAATTTCTTGCAGGCCAGTCTGCTAGAATGTAATGTGCTTTCCTATCCTTACTGTTCCGCATACATAAAAAGCAGCAGTACTTAGTGTACCCCTGTTGCAATCCTAATAAAACAGCAATAACTTTGAGATCGCCACAGATTTTTAATATGTGTTCACCATATTTGATTGAGTCGAGGAGGACTGTCATGTTTGCATAAGTCTCCTTCATGTGAACTGCATGACCAACAGGAATAGATGGAATATTGTTGCCGTTGTGTAGTAATACAGCTTTCAAACTAAGCTTGACCCTAGAAGTTCTGCTTTCTCCTTTGACAAGTCAAGGTCTCGGATGAGATCACTCAATTCTGCTTGACTCAGTCGGTGCGGCGTTTCATCGTTCACCTCAAAATCTGGGTCATGGTATGTGGAAGGCTTGTTGGGTTCTTCTTCCACAGTTTCTTCTTTTTCTACTTCAAGCTCATAATAATAGCAGACGGAAGATTCTGGTATTCAACTGTTTTTTTTTCCTTGACAATCCTGCCTTTAAAGGCGTAATCAAGCAGAAGAAGCAGCCATCTGTTTGGTTTGTAGACTACCGCCAAACCATAGGCATAGCAAAAGCCATACACAGTTTCTTATTTTCCAGCCATTCTCGTAGTATAACTGAACAAGAGTTGAAATATATATGTGGATCCCATGACTTATCCTGGTCCCCTACCTTCATACCAAAATAATGCTGATAGTCAGTCTTCACAAGAGGCGTCAGCTTTCGTTTCTGTGACGAAAATATTACTTTACCACATAGGTAATAAAAATTATTCACTAAATTTACACATTTTCGTGGCATTTTGATACAACAAATTTTACACCTCAAAAGCACTCCAAAACCCGAAATTATGAAAAAAATAAATCATAAACAATATGAAACTCACAGTGACATTACAGTTTTTATGTTTATAGCCTACAAACATCTGGGGAACGTCCTGTTATGTCACTTGAGAGGTGTGACAACTTCCAAAAACAAAATTTCCCCCATACTACAAATTTAGACTCTAAAAAATTACATGTCACTGTATATCCAAAGCAGGAGCTAATCGATCATTTTGATTTTGATTTTTGAATTCAACAGGTGGAAATATCTAAGAATACACTAATTGTGAGCAAGAAAAAATTTCATTGTTGGTCAGTGATCCCTTATTTAATTTATTTAATTTTTATTTAATTTTTATTTAATTTAATTTATGCCTTAATTTATTTTAATATCGTAGCTCAATTAATTATCATCTCTTGCAAAATTTGAACAGTGCTTAAAAATTAGATCTAAATTATTTTAATTAGTAAATTTTTACTTTGAAACGTTAATTATTTTGAAAAAAATAAAAATAAAATAAAAATTGTGAAATTGGCCATGCTTTTGAAACAAAAGTTGAATTTTCGTTCACACACAGACACACATACCTACACACACACACACACAAACACACACACACACACATATATATATATATATATATATATGTAGTATATATATATATATATATATATATATATATATATATATATATATATATATATATATATATATATATATATATATTTGTTATTATTACATATTATATTATTATGCTAATATTATTACATATTATACATATACATATTAATATAGCTAATGTATTTTATAATATTATTATGTTATCATAATAAATACATATTATATTATATTTATCTTCCAAATTATATTATATTATATATTATATTGTTATTATATATATATATATATATATATATATAATGATATATATTATATAATTGATATATATAATGTTATATATGATGTTATATATATATATTATATATATATATTTATTTGATTTTATTTTGATATATATATATGTGGTAACTATGTATAATGTGTATATATGTAATATTATAGTATTTTTGCTGTTGATATAGTAACACATATATATATAATGCAGGTATAAAAATACCTACTATTCGCATCTGCAACCGCATCCGCATTAATTTTTTGCGGGTAGCGGATAGTATTCATCAATTAAGTGGCGAAACATGTGTGCAATTCATATATAGTTATATATATAGTATAGCATAGCAAGGTTATATATATATATATATATATATATATATATATATATATATATATATATATATAGATATATAGATTTGAATAAGGCACGAAAACGCAGGAAAGCGTTTGGCACAAACGATAAATGCGAAAACGGTTAAACACCCACTTTGATTCAAACGAAGTACATCG
>JABUQX010138031.1:30000-33634 GCA_015478945.1 Trachelipus rathkii | reverse complement strand
TATTATTATTATTATTATTATTATTATTATTATTATTATTATTATTATTATTGATATATTATTATTATTATTATATTAATATATTATTATTATTATTATTACATTATTATATATTACATTACATTATTATTATTATTATATTATTACATATTACATATTATTATTATTATTATTATTATTATATTACATACATATATTATTATTACATATATTACATATTATTATTATTACATACATACATACATACAATATTACATATATATTACATATTTACATACATATTACATGCCATTACACATACATACAGCATATTACATACATTACATAGATTACATATACATACATATTACATATACACATACTACATACATTACATTACATCATTATTATTATATTATTATTATTATTATTATTATTAGATTATATATATTATTATTATTACCTATTATTTTTATATTATTATTATTATTATTGTTATTATTATATTATATATTACATATTATTATTATTACATATATATATTATTATTATTATTATAGATTATTATTTATTATTATTATTATATTATATTATTATTATATTATTATTATTATTACATATTATTATTATTACATATTATTATATTATTATTACATATTATTATTATTAAAGAAGAGCATAATGATATATATATATATTATATACATATTATTATTATTACATTATTGTTATTATTATTATTATTACATATTATATATATATATACATACAAACATACATATACATACATATGAGTTATTATTACATACATATTATGGCATATATACATGTTATATACATATTATATATATATATATATATATATAAATATATATTTATATATATTTATATATATATATATATATATATATATATATATATATATATATATATATATATATATATATATATATATATATATATATATATATATATATATATATATATATATATACATACATATATATCATATATATATATATATATATGCATGCATACATATATATCATATATACATATATTTATTAAAGGGCTAAAAAAGAAAAACTATTTAAAATTTCTATCGATTTCGCTATTAAGTAAACTGGCAAAGACAAAGTATCGTACGTAGAAATTCCCCAAAACTCTACAAACCCCAAAACATTATGAATTTTCCCCTTAAATATGAAACAACGTACTTTTATTACATAATTACAAGCGGATATTCTTTAATTATGTTATTGCACGTAATTACATTATAATTACGCAACTCCTTAACGTACTTCTCTTAACAATGAAAGGTGAACAATTTTTAAAATATCATTTATTATTTAAATTAACAATAATCAGTTGTTTATAAAAATTTATTAAAAATAGTTTTGCAAATTCAAACAATTTTGAAAAAGAGTTGTAATAAGAGTTGAGGTAAAATTATTATCATTATTATTAGACTTATATAACATTAAGTTTATTGTGAGTAAAATTTCATTTTAAAGACCATATATATATATATATATATATATATATTATTACCAATTATTATTATTATTATATTATTATTATTATATTATTATATTATTATTATTATATATTACATATTATTGTTATTATTATTATTATATTACATATTATTATTATTACTTCCATATTATTATTATTATATTATTATTATTATTATATATACATATTATTATTATTATTATTATTATTATTATTATTATTATTATTATTATTACATATATATATACATATTAATATATATATATATATACATACATACACATTATTACATACATTACATACATTACATACATTATTACACAGCACAGCACACAGCAGGCCATACACACATCTTATTACTATTATATATATATTATTATTATTATATATATTATTATTATTATTATATATATATTATATATTATTATATTATTATTATTACATATATATATATTATTATTATATATATATATATATATGTAAATTATATATATACATATTATTATTATTATTATATATATATATATATATATATATATATATATATTATACATATATTATATATATTATATGTTATTATTATTATTATTATATATATTATATATATATGTTATTATACATATCCATATTATCTATCCATCTATCTATTATATATATATATATATATATATATATATATATATATATATATATATATATATATATATATATATATATATATATATACGTGTGTGTGGAAGTATATACATATGTGTAAATGTAAGTTACAAAATAACCTGTGGAAGTATTATTTTAGATAGCCAATTTCGCTTTGTTTAGAATCAGCATTTTAAATGTTATTTCAATATAATAACACATAACTAAAATAAAATAGTGCGATAAATGCTCGAAAATAAACTATAAGGCGAGTTCAAAATAATGAACATGCATTCGTTCTATTCAAATTAGAAAAAATAATATTTAGATTATCACAATATAAAATAGAATAAAAGAGGTGAAACGTAACAAATATTCAGACAACAAAATATTGGACGAATAAAAATAAACAAGCATACATGTAGGGAATTGAGAATAATAATACTTAAAATAGTATTATAAATAAAAGGAAGAAACACCAAATAAATAATTAAATACTTAGAAAATAAACAGCTGAACGAATAGTAACAAAGAAACAAAATATACGGTCCTTGTGAATTGTTTAACAAATAAAGAATTTCATATAACCAATGACTATCGAAACAAAGAGAGTTTACGGCCTAGCTTTGCATAATTCAGTTACGTTTGCTAATTAAACAGCTTATTTGCATTTGATAAATGTAATTCAATTCAGCAAGCAAAGGACTTAATGATAGAAACGTGGTTCACATCGTTTTAATTAAGAGATTTACCTCTGTTTTTATTCTTAAAATTTATTTAAAGATATTGCTTCTTTTTTACTATCCATTTTGGAGGCAAATTTATCAGCATAATACACCCAAAAAATTGACAAATGAATAAACGTAAACAAAAATATTGTCTTTTTCTTTCAAATTATATTTTTAGTTTCTTCCATTTAAAGCTTAGTTGAAAATCACTCTGATGTTCACTCATACTCACACACACACAAACATATAAATATATATATATATATATATATATATATATATATATATATATATATATATATATATATATATATATATATATATATATATATATATATATATATATCTATATATATATATATATATATATATATATATATATATATATATATACATATATATATATATATATATATATATATATATATATATATATATATATATATATATAAATATATATAAATAATTATATATATGTATATATATATTATTATTATTATTATTATTATTATTATTATTACATCTATTATTATTACATAGAAGAGTTATATATATTATTATTATTATTATATATTACATATTATTATTATTATTATTATTATTATTATTATTATTATTATTACATATACATATAAATGTCTTGTTAAACAATATAGAGTGCATATTATTATTATTATTATATTATTGTTATTATATATATATATATATATATTATTATAAACATATTATTATATATACATATTATTATTATTATATTATTATTATTATTATTA
>JABUQX010138031.1:17500-20000 GCA_015478945.1 Trachelipus rathkii | reverse complement strand
CGTAATTAGCTTTTGCATGAAAGGAAAAGAAAACAGATATACATATATTCTTTTTAATTTAGCATTAATATTACTATGATTAACATCACTATGATTAATAGCAAATAAATAACAATAAATACTCATTAAATAAATTGTTTCCCGAATGGTAAAACAAAACAAAAATAACATTATGTTAAAGCTTGAGAAAAAGAAATAAATAAATTGCAACAAATTCACAGGTAAAATAAAAAAATTTAAACAAATAAACTTAACAAATGAAGAATTTCATATAACCAACAACTATACAAACAAAGGTGAGTTTATCGTCTATCTTTGCATAATTTAGTTTCGTTTGTTAATTAAACAGCTTATTTCCATTTGACAAATGTAGTTCAATTCAACAAAGCAACGGACTTAATAATAGGAACGTGGTGAATATCGCTTTAGTCATGTGTTTTACCTCAGGTTTTATTAACGCACCTTTTCGTTCTTATTTGCTTATTATTTTTTTAATCTATTTTTTTTTCGGCATAAATGTAGCAACATGATACACATCAAAAAAATAAAAAAGGAAAAGAATTTTTATTTTTTATTTTATTTTATTTTATTTTCGTTTCTTTTATTTCAAGCTTTGATGTTTTGCCTCTGGAAAGTTTGTTTCACAGCTTCATTGGTCACACTAATCAATCTAACGCACTTGCAATACACACACATACACATACTCAAACACACACACACACACACACACACACACACATATATATATATATATATATATATATATATATATATATATATATATATATATATATATATATATTATTATTATTATATATTATATATATTATTATTATTATTATTATATATAAATATTATCATTATATATTTTTTAGCCTTACTCTTAATAATATGTTAAAATAAATTATTATTACTTTTGTTTTGTTTCTATATTATTATATATATATTATTACATTATTATTATTATTAAACATATTAAATTATTATTATTATTGTTACATATTATTATTATTATTATTATATTACATATATATATATTATTATTATTATTATTATTATTATTATATATATATATATATATTATTATTATATTATTATTATTATTATTATTACGTATATTATTAAACATATTATTATTATTATTATTATTATTATTACATATACATACATATTACATATATACATAAACAAACATAAACACATATTATTATTATTATTATATATATATATATATTATTATGTTATTATTACATATTATTATTATTATTATTATTACATATTATTATTACATATTATTATTATTATATATATATACATATTATTATTATTATTATATATATTATTATATTATTATGTTATTATTATTATACATATTATTATTGTTATTATTATTATTATATATATATTATTATATTATTATTACATTATTATTATTATTATTTCCATATATACATATTATTATTATTATTATTATTACATATTACATATATATATATATTATTATTATTATTATTATTATTATTATTATTATTAAACATATATACATACATACATATTATTATATACATACATATATTATTACATATTATACATATATTATTACATTATTACATGCATAAACGAATCATAAACATACATTATTATTATTACATATTATTATTATTATTATTATTATTATTATTAAAGATATTATTATTATTATTATTATTATTATTATTATTATATTATACATATTATTATTATTATTATTGCATATTATTATTATTATTATTAAATAAGTATATTATATAAACATATTACATATTATTATTATTATATATTATTATTATATTATTATTATTATTACATATATTATTATTACATATTATTATTATTATTATTATTATTATTATTATTATTATTATTTTATATATATTATATATATATTATATATATATATTATATATATATTATATTATTATTATTACATTTCCATATTATATATATTATACATATATTACATATATATTATACATATTATATATATATATACTTTAATACATACATATACATATTATTATTAATATTATACATTAGCGGATGTAGGTAACATCCGTATCCGCGGAGCATCCGCACATTATTAAAAATCCATCCGTATCCGTATCCGCATCCGCGCTTTGCGCCGATGTTGCGCGGATATTTATTGTCGATATTTAATAAAGAATTTATAACAATAATTAAGATTAACAAACAAATATAATAGTTGGCATAATTTAGCATGGCTGATATCTGCGGCTGGCATTAAAGACGCCCGAACCAGTTACTGAATAGCATCCAAACCATGGCTGATGAAAGAATCGATACACCTTGCTTAACGAATCTGCGTTGACTTAAATGCTGGCATTGTAATTTAAATGGAAAATGACATTACATCTTTCAACATTGACTTAGCTTATGAACATGCGAATGCAAAAAGGCTGCGCTGGCATTCGCATCTGCTGATAACACCATTAATCTCAAT
>JABUQX010138031.1:0-12500 GCA_015478945.1 Trachelipus rathkii | reverse complement strand
CCAACAATACAACAAATACACGAATACTACGCAAATAACTCACAAATCGGTAAACGCGTGCTACCTAAAGAGATCTACCAGAATCAATACGACAGTTACCCAAACAGTACTAAATCATACAAAGTGAGCTATCGAACGACAGCCATAATGCGCGGAAAACAGACACAAGACGCAAAGATTACTCCAAAACGATCAAAGATCAAAGATCAAAGATCCAAAGATCAAACGATCACTGTCATGGTTATAGCAACTATAAAGCATTATTCTAATAAAACTCTTACACAAAGAAGATTTTAAACCAAACTTAAACAGGCACAACACACAGAAGAACAATTACCCAGTAAACTGGTTCTCCACTAGTAGGATAATATATACCACCTCCATTCAATTTCCAATAAAACCATGACTACGAAACACTAACATACCGCACCACCAAATACCGCACCCAACTCCACATGACCTTACCATAACCCCTATATAACATAGACTTACTGGCAGTACTGCGACGAATAAGTCCACGCTAGCAACACACCTAGAAGAAACAATGACATACATAAATGAGAACAAAAAGGTGTGCAGTAAAGGATTTATTGAACCAAAGCGATCTTCTATAATAATACAAAGATGATTTATGGAAAATAGCTCAGCAATAAAGCCAGAAACTAATCCAATCCTTGTATTGGATCTATTTACCAAGAAGCAATATGATAGCGTCCCTCTATAACGTGGCTGATTAAGGTAATACTTAACACAAACACTCTAGGCAACATATCCTAATACCTCCGGCTCTCGCTAACCTCTTCCATAAAACATGACTGCGCATATGCACAGCAAATGCGACAGGACAGACCTCTGGCATACTGCTTCGTATGTGACAAAACGGCGAGCTAGAAGACTCATAAATCGCAGAGAAGGAATAAACAACTAAAAAACCTAATGATGTTATCTTTCAAAGGAAAGACATCTCATATATCCCGCTACTGTTATCAACTCTCACGCTGCCATCTCACAACTCCCGAAGACACACTACTGAACTAATAGTACGTGAAAATGCGGCTTAAATTAATTCAATCGAGAATCGCGAATAACAACGCTGCAAAGCACAAATAACCTCACCAACTCCTTCTCCCTATCATGAATGCACATAAATCATTATCCATCTCCAAATAAAAACCGGTAATCGGACAAATATATATCCTATCTATTTATTTGGATTCTTTTTTTGTTATATTATTCCTATAATAACTATTTAGAATTTATATACTTCTATTTTTGTCTATATATATTGTTGTGTTTATATATATATGACTTACTTATCTCATAATATATATATCTATATCTATATGTCTATTATTCTAATTATATAATTCTCTTTCGTATAACTATTAATTTAGTATTTATATTTATACTTTACTTTTACTTATTTATTTTTAATATTCTATAAGGCTTTTTTTTTTTTATTTTTTATGGTCTTTCATGACCATTTTTTTTTTTTGTTTGGTGGTTGTTGGGTTCTAATTGACACAAGCCACACACCCCCACCAACAACCACTAACTACAACAATTGACAATTATAGTTAAAAGCAAGTGTAATAGTAAATATGCCCTTGGATAAACAACTCAAAAATATAATTGAGACTGCATCCTACTCCCACACAAGTATCTAATCATCCATCCTCACCGATTAGCAAACACACTCGTCTTAAAGTCTATCACAACGCACCAAGCGTTTAACAAATTCAACCACTTGGATCACGCATACAGGTCACATTAACCGCACACGCTCCACACCATACAACACCACGTCTATCAGCCTCCCACCAAGACAATCTCCTATAAGACTGACTAGCCTAATACTTACCAAATATAGCAATCATTGAAGGTCTCTGATGAAATAGAGTGGAACTGCGCATTTTTGAACTCAAAACAATAGTAATATACATAAAAGACAATGGTCGAAGGAATCCTCTATTCAATCGACTTAGATATCCCCAAAACAGAAATAAAATTATCGCAGCCCTTAAATAACTCTGACGCCAGTCCGCCTGTCTCTCACATTACAGTTTCGGGTAATTAACCTAACTACTGCCAGCTCATCCAACATGAGAGATAAATGATAGTACTGTATCAAAAACTCACACACACAGAAATATGTTACCACTGCAGTAATATCAATCTTATCAAGCCAAACATACATGAACTGCCATTCCCAGGCATTTAAATCACCTGCATCAAAAATGCAAATGAGAGCACATGTTTTTCCTTTTCCACACATTGATTATAAATTTATACAAACTGAACTACTAGGTTTAACTGTTTGGTCTAATTTTATTAATTCATATTTATCGGCCGCCTCAGAAAGTTAACAATTATAATGGAGTATGAGCATTACGTAAGATCCATGACAAACCCGCGCATACAATCTAACTCAAAATACAACCAAAATAAAGAAAAGTACTTACTTCGCGCATACGGAAGTAAGAGACTTATACCGCCCCTAGACATATATTCAGAAACATAACAAATGTCGGAAAACACAAAGATAAATAACCTGAAAAAGACACCAACCCACGAAATACTCCACAGATAAGCGGCCAAGAAGAAACCAATAATACCAATTAAAGAGATGACCACCACATCGCGACCAAATGAAAGGAGCATGGTATGTGGAAACACCCTTCAGATCAAACTCTGACTATCTAGTGCGATCCAGATCTAACATCCGCATAAGAAAAACTACAAGCTAGAACCCTTTAACAAGAGCAATACCTATAAAACAAAAGAAACCACGACACTCAATTGAGAAACACACTAATAGATAGAACTTCGCCCAACCCCAAACACCAATAAAATTTACAACTAACAGAAGCCCATACATAACTCCGGCTTCAAGGTAAAAAACCATAAGAATTACGAAATAGAACAGAATGAACATGCAACCCCGCACAAAAAAGTGCAGAAATGATCGCTAAGATTAACCAACAAGAGACAGTAAACCATATATCTGTGACAGATTGCCGACCACCCGCTACCAACATATCGGATCACATAAATTACACAACTATAACGACATCCACAAACACAATCTTCGCCAATACCTGCATTAGCTCATTTGCAATAACTTATGCACAAATAACGACTAATCTTTGAAACTAAACCAAGCTACCGCATTATAATGACTTGCCAGCCCAGGCAAAACCCAGCCGGCATATAATAGAAGTAAAAATGAGAACCATAATCCATCCACTACACCACTACCAATACCTTATCACTCATCATATATATCCTATCCCACACATAACCGACTCAGACATAATCAGTAAGAAGAGTATAGACACAGAATTATATCCATAAGAATCTGGAACTACGCAGACCAATAGCCACAAGTGCAACACTATCATCGCGACCAGAGAAACACCAAAGGAAGTAAAATACTGTAAACCGATAATATATATCATCGACATTAAAGAAAGAACATATCCGGCGCGTGGAAGAAGTTGAGATTAACCGACTCTACTACCAATAGTATGGCCCAGACAACTGGAACCACCTACACACATTCCGAGTGAAAAGATACCAATGACCCAACGATCACGCTAACCTAAAACCCCTACCTATACTCCTAAATCAACCAGGTAACTTATAAATGTCGGTACAATGAAGTGAAAGAACCACCCCTAGAACAATCACGAAGTACAACCACTTCGTCTGCACGTAGGACCTACTATCATACACAATGCACACCACATCATAAAATACCTAGATTAATGGTCAAGTTCAATGGACCCCGATCGACTAGCGGATCTAACAACCCCTCCTTACAGTACTTCAGCACACACCGAAAAAAGAACAAAAAAGTACAAAACAATCAAACAATAACAATGAATAACATATTATCTTAAAGTGTTGCATGCATGAGTGTCGGCTCATCTGAAGTATAAAAGACATCATTCAAAGGAAGACTTAATCAAAAAAAAAACACTCAATGCATTTAGTAACGATCATCCACAAACAAATACATCATGACCTACATTATTTAAATGTTCTGTGTGTGGCTTATTGAGTGTACATCACTTAACAGGCACACACATTAAATCACAAACATCCACTTCTTACGAAAAAAAAAGTAGAATATATTATTTTACTCAATCTATCGTTCTGCATATGCAACTATGACGCGGCTTTCAATGAGCGAAAAGAAAGCTTAGACTACACATGCTATAAACTTAAAAATAGTAAGAAATTTATTTTCAACTACTACGTTACTGCAGTGTGGCTATGAGGTCACACTCACGAAAGCCACCTACTAAAACGACCACACACCATGCTACGCATCCAAACAAATCATCAACATTATCTTAAATGTTCTTAACGTGTGAGCGACTATGAAGCGTTGTAAGAGAGGAAAAACTTAAAAGCACACAAATGCTTACGCATCCAAAAAATAAAATATTTAAATGTCTTCGAGTTGGCTATGAGTTAACTAACCAAGGAACTTAAAAAACAACACGCATGCTTATTAGCATCGGAAAACTGAATGGTAGACAAGTCAACAACATAGGAAAGAAACAAGTGGCAAGCACCAGACACGCTTACTTACGACACTAAACTGACATTCGATGGTGAATGCGAAAATTAGCTAGATGAGCAAGCCGTCGTATACACATCTTATGTATGACATATACTGATTCACACCAGAAGGTCTTTGCTTTCCTCACATCATATGGCTAAAAAGAAACATGAACATCAGGAAACTAAGAGAAACCCGCAAAGTTCCTCAATTAATTGGAGCCATTCATAGTACAGATATTGGAAAGCGAATATTATCTTCATAAAGATTTAATGCCACTGTGTTACAAGTAGAATGGCGTTCTAGCCCACGAACTTCATCTCTCGAATATTCTCTTTCTTTTCCATTCAAGCGCTTCCAGATGTTGTTTTACTGCTTTTCACATAGTAATCGAAAAAAACCAGTATCTCACAGTTGTCCAGTTGCTTTAAGCATTCTCGATAAAAAATCATCTAAATTGAATAACATCCTGGCTTTGAGACACGAGATCCGTCGATGTCTATCAAAGGTTTTCCTTTAAAAATTTGAAACCTATCAAAGGTATAAGTTAATATAAAATAATTGGACAATTGTTTCACATTAACTCATCCACGCAAATCGTACTAAGGACTTGCTGAAGACGGATAAGGCTTGTAACGTAATTTCTCTCAGCAAGTATATTGGCGACATGACTTGGAACGCACAATTAAGTGCTTTCATCGTTTTCTGACAATAAAAAACAAGATCCTTCAAAAAACCATCCACAAAAAAAAAACTTTTGAATTGTCTTGATCTGTCTGGGAGACTCACCTTAATTGTGGTTGCAACTCTTACATTCCATTAAATATTTTATTTATACTAAATTAAAATTAAAATTTTTAGGAAATTGATTAACAATTTAAAAATATATTTCAAAAGTGAAAAATTTATCAATATATCAAATAAATACAATGAACAAAAATATGATCTGACTCACAAGCCTGCAATTTCTTAACTTTAATCCCCTCTTACTACTTCATCAAATAATGTTTCGTAACTCATGCTGACCTCAAGCATTTACTTATGGTAAACGATTACTATACATCAAATAGGTAAACGAACATGCTTATCTAAAGACACTTTCGTGTTGTGACAAATACACTAATTCTCGTCTCATACTTTTTTCTTATCCGAACCTAGAACGATCAATTTACTCCCTAAACATCCACCTCCTGCTTCATTTGTTTATTCAAACTGAATGCGTATTGTATTAAATCCATGCATTGATTCAAAGAAATTGTTCAAGACCATCCTAAATAAGAAATGCGAAAGGTCTCATAATATCCATCATATAATTAAGTCGCTATTTCTGTGATTCCTTAAATTTAAAAAAAACAAATGCTTAAACTCCAATCTCGATACGTAATTCTGTTCCACGGACTAACTTAATTCATCGAAGTTGAAAAAACGGAAAGAATTTTTCTATAACGAACATCTCATTTCATTGGCCGAAGCACGCAGGAAAACTCTTCTCAATATCTGGATAAACATTTCGCCTGAATACTTTGAAATGTACCTTTCAAAAAACATTATCGACTAAAATTTTTCCAAAATATAATTGAATATCTGTATTTATTGGATCTGATATGATTCATCATTTCAATCAATACTTTCAGGTGAAGAACATTAAAAGATTTTATTATTTGGCGAAAAATTTTGAATTTCGCCGCGCCCACGCGAAGTCCGAATACCCACATACAGACCCCCCAAAAAAAAACTGGTCGATGTTTCATTATTAGCTTTGTAAATATTTTTAAAATACCTTTATAAAAATTATTTACTTATTTCAAAAGTTCAGAGAGAAAATGAAGCTTTTCACCAGACCAAGACGAACTGAACTTACCCAAGTAACCTTTCTTAGCCACCGAAACACCCTAACATTCTCTCGTCGACACCACCACTCACCATCTACAAACCATCTCAACTAACTCTCTCATATCCCTCTCTGCCTCATACACTCCATCACCTCCAAACCCTCTCTCTCTCTCTCTCTCTCTCTCCCTCTCGCTCTCTCATCTGCTCTCTCTCTGCTCTCTCTCTCCTACTCTCTCTCTCTCTTCCTTCTCTCTTCGCCTCTCTCTCTCTCACTCTCTCTTCGCTCTCTCTCTCTCTCTTCTCTCTCTTCTCTCTCTCTCTCTCTCTCTCTCTCCTCCTCTTCTCTCTCTCTCTCCTCCTCTTCTCCATCCCTCATCTCTACCTCACTCATCTCTCCTCATCAATTACTCTCCTCCTATCTCTCCTCCTCTTAAAAAACAACAGTACCATAGTTTAATGTACACAAAAACAAACCATCATAGAGTTTTACCATGTGACAACGGCAAACCAGCACTCATAAAGTCTAACAAACATCAAAAGTCGAGCATTACGAACATCAAACAATCACTCAGACTATAAAAGACAAAACACAAACTACCAGTAATAGAGATATAGCGAACAAAGTTCAACAAATGTCATAAGTTTAACAGAATAACCAGCAAAACAGTCAAGAGTCTTAACGAAGATAACAACAGTATCAGATTTAAACCAGACAAACAAATCCAACCAGTCACACGATTACCAATAAACCACACATAACCCATCAAGAGTCTATAACAGCAAACACAAACACATCACTCAATAGAGCTTTAATAACAACAAATTTACATCTCTGAATCTCTTATAAACTTATAACTTTGTGCATCTCAATATGTTTCCACATTTGACCATCAATCTAAGCGCAACTTTGTAGCATCAATCAATTCAAGGGTCGTTCACACAACTGAACCCGTCCATCAAACCCCAAAATCCAGCACCCTACATGTCAACAGTCAAGCCTAATACACTGACCCACTACGCTATATTAACATTCATTAAGAGAACGTAAACTACGCACATCAATCATAAAAACCATGTGACGATCCATTCACAACTGACCAACAGACAGCACCTAGCGGCAGACTCCTAGCTCACGCAAAATTAAAGATCGCGAAGTCTCCGCTAAATAAGCAGTTGCGCGAGTCGCTGCAACCTTTCAAAGAACATCGCGACACAGTTCATTAGGTGCGAGAGACTGCAATAAGGCGTGCGGAGCATGCCAATAAGGAATGCTGACAAGCTCAATTCAAGCAGGTGCGAGATCAGCTCGCATCATTAAGCGGATCGGAAGCTCCCCACATCTAAACGGGTGCAAAGAGCCTCTGCACAATTAAGGTGCGGAGCTCAATTACAGATGCGTGCGGCAGCTGCAATTTAAAAATCATGCGACTGCCAATCTAACAGCTAATGCGTAGCTGCAATTAAGCATGTCGCCGACGCAGACATCTCAAGGTGCGAGCTGCAATTACGACGACGTCCACGAAAAGCACGCATCAGCCAAAAAACCGATAAAGGATTGCGAGCTGCAATTAAGGGGCGAGCCTGCAATATTTCAAGGACGCTGATGACGGACGCATAGCCAACATTAAGGTGCGGAGTCAAACGGTTTTGATGAGAATGGATTCGTATGGCAAGAATCAATCTTTTGCAGTTCGGAATAACTCAAAACCAGAACCAAACACCAAATCGACTCGAATAAAAGCAGCCTCTCAGAGCCCCAGCAACATTTTCATCAAACTCGTTAACCACACATTACAAAAAGTAACGACTCCAACTCAGCAAAAAGTATACGAGAAAAGCGCGCGTCCGCGCCGCTCACCGCACATACATACGAATTACCTAATTAACACATTACTATTCATAATTAGAACTTATATTATATATTAATAAATACTAGTTAATTAATAAACATTAATATTACTAGTACTAATATACATGAATCATACTACACCATTATAACCAAATACCTACCTAATTGACCATTAACATCTATCTAAAATTATTATATACTAATCCTAAAACCATATAATATTATAATTATTATAAATTTACTTATTATATCACAAACATGTTTAATACATATACTTATACTATATCGAAGGCCGACTCCACGTGATGTCTGCATAGGCTTGATGGACCACTCATTGAAGGTCTGACAAGAATAAACAGTCTTGTGTTTTCACGTCCCTCTCTACACATTCTTACCTAATCCTAACAGTTCACCATAAGCGCTCGGGGACGGACCCCTGATCACCATATAAAAACACAAAACAACACATAACTCATCAAGAACCAGCGATACATCCGCTACTTATACTCATATATGTCTGAATATATCACTGCAGATGAAGAATCCCTCGCACAGACACATGGAACTTACTAGACCTATAAAAGTACAATAGTGCTTGTTATAGTTCCGTTCTTCATGGACATCTCTTGCCAATAAATACAGGCAGAGTCATAATCCTACAGCCCACTAACCTCGTCACCATCTATAACAGCGCACTCTATAAATGTTATTCTCAGAGTTTGGTGACTGTTCTTATACACATACTGCATCACGAGCAGGAAAATCTACGGGTAATACTTCGACCCAATGACAGCAGAACCTTTACAATTTGTCGATGGGAGTTTCCATGATCACCGTACACAGTTCATCCCTATAAAAACTGCGCACACACATCATACTAAATATATATGAGAGTAAATATATATATACTTATATACATATACTTATCTCTCAAGAGCCTGAAGTATATACATAATATATATATATATATAATAAGAATACTATATATATTAACTAATATATATCATATATTAATAAATACTACTTGTAATATATATATACTATATATATTATTATATATATATCTATCCTATATATATACATAGATACATAAATTAAAATTTGTTATACTAAAATATAACTAACATCAAATATATATGATCAACAATATCATCATATATAATGTACCATATAATATCTATACTATACGCTGTATACTAAACAGCTACTACCTAAAACTACCGTTATCCTAATTCAATAATCTACCATTACCTCCAATTATCAAATCATATACAAAGAACTTACTAATACACTAATACTATTATAATTACGAATATCTATAATGCATATAAGTATACACACTATATACACAACAAAACAGACATACCAGACTACGCCTCCAAAAACCACTGTACATCTTAAAATATCAATCAACATTCACCTAATACTCATTTCAGGACACGATACTTACCTCGAATACCCAGAACAATGACAGCCATACGACATACGTAATCACTATTTTATTTCAGTTGACCAGATACACTAAACTCTTTAATCTCACTAAAATCTCATACCATATCAACCATGTACATAACATATAAAACATCTTAGAGTTACCTTCTCAGGCCCAACTCAGACTTATTGCATATACCGTTACAACCCAACACTTAGTCAGATTATTATCAATATCTTAGGTCACATAGCACCACAAGACCACTAATATCTCATTACTAATCACTACTTTATAACAATCATATACAATCAGCTCATTTTACAACGAACGAGCACATAATAAAATGAAAATACTAATCTCCCATAACTATTCTATACAACTGTCTATACGTAAGTTTACATCCGACCACGCACAATAATCAATCACAAACAACCTAATCTCTCATATTAACCCATTATCACATTAACAGCTATTTAAACGACCTTAGCTACCTACATTTAATTAAGATCTTTCAACCCAATACCCAATATTACAATTTAACCAACTCAACGAATTCTCTTAGCTACACTCACAACATCAATGACGAAACCTACGAAACCACCAATAACAAGATAAAACTATTTTGTTACTTCTGCTAAACTTATTGACAAATAAAAAACAAAAAACAACCAGCTATCATTATCCACTCAAACATATAAACAATAACTATACACTACATCTAATACACAACATTCCATACTAGCGACGACAATAATAAAGCAATAAACTCACATTCAATACTACAAACACGCATCAATACAGACATCAATTCATCCCAAATACCTGCATAGCACCAAACACCGACCAATCCCTAACGCTCATTCACCTAGCGTATCTGGATCAGAACGTCCCGTCCTATTGAGAACCAGTGTTATACAGTTACCCACCAAATACCCACTACAAGAATACGCTCGCTCTCCGATTCGCAGAGGTCGAGTACTGTGATAGACTATTATTAACTTGCAAAAGCGACCTCCGATAAAAGCCATATATAATGCGACAATCTTTGGCCCAATTTTCATGCCACACATGACAACGATTCTTACTACTGCTACTGCTCGCTCATCTCCGTTTCGTGAGCTTCAATCCTCCTCTTTCATTAGATTTGCCAATATCGTTCATATACCTTTGCTCCACCTTGTACATGCACATGCCCTCTCTTTCCAGATACTATTCACTGAGTTCTTGGTTTATTCTTGGAGTGTCAGTGAAGTGAGACGTTAATGCCAACCTCAGGCCATCAAATCTATCATAAAGCGTCACACATTACTCCAAATTCCTCTCCCTCTTCTAATCTTCGACGTTACTTTGCCTAAAAAATCTTCCACCCTCATATTCCACTATCGGTGTTTGCAAAAGGGGTGCCCCTGCATAAGGCCGCTTCAAACTTCTCTTTCTGAATATTTATTTTTTCAAATAGTCACGCGGGCAACGCTCGTCTGTATGCCAACTTACAATGCATTCTCAGAAATTGTGTCACCCTTCGGAGATGCCATAAATTGCTCGCGCTAGACGTTCAGACTCTAGCTTCAAGAAATCCTCATTAGAACTCTCATTCTAATATATCGAAACTAAGTTTATTTACACAATGTAACAAAAAAGAAAATTTTCTTCACTGATCCTTTTTTTACTGTTTTTTTATATTCTATATATCATTTTTTTATAGCAGATTACAAATACGTTTTTAGTTTTTTTCTCGCAGCATCGACCAGTCTTTTATGTTTACGAGCGCGCATAAAATAATTATCTGCAAATCTTCTTCCAGTTTTGTGCAGGTTCATTATCCATCTCGCAATCGCTCTGCCAAGTAAAAGCACGTTCATTAATTTTTGTGGGACGAATTGCAGGCTTAATAACGCTGGATTTATATATATATATTTATATATAATATCATAATATAAATATATATAATAATATATATGTCAATTTAAATAAATATAAGTAATTATATCACTTATATATACCATTGTTAACTCACCATCCTAGGAGCCCAATGAATCAATCTGACAGGGTAAGCTCACCCCAAACTTTAAATACTTTTTACTACTATTTTCATCACATAATTATAGCAAATATAAATAATAGCACACTTTGGTCAAACATTTCATATAGACAGTTTCTCTGTAAAACGCTCCGGCAGAATCTCCATTTTCGTTATGTATATACCTGATACTCCTACCGTCATCGCGGATATTCTATAACGCTCTAGTCTCTAAGATCATTTCTCTCCAACTAACAACTTGTGAAAGGAAATCATCCTAATTATTGCACAAGAGTTTATCAGCCTTCTCATCCTTTCGGTGATACATGCCTATTCTCTGCATTTCTGACTACTGCAACATCATTATAACGCGCTGGAGGGTGCTAAAACCCAACCCTTAGTGCTGTCGTATGCCTACAATGGCTAAAAGGATACAAGCAAAGGCTAATGTCCTCTCTATCTCTTTTCCAATATTTATTCATGCCGACCTTCGAGATGCCCAACCAATCCAACTATCGATCACTCCAGTTAGCCATCACTTCCTGCATAATACAACTCCATCACAAATATTAATGGAAAGCGGCTAAACGAAAGGAATCCTGCCTCCTCATATCCAGATCATCTGCCTATCATCCAGAACGCAACCTACAAAGATTTCCCTACTATGTAATTGAAAACCTACCAATTATACCTATTATCACACCTCCACCCACACTCAAACAATCCGCTTTCTCTTAAGTAAAAATCTTTGTCTTTAATTGACCCAAGTGGCCCATGACCATACTATACAAGTACA